>JADLZN010002055.1:0-21382 GCA_018155175.1 Sinocyclocheilus anophthalmus | reverse complement strand
CTTAACAAGCATGCAAAGTTTCACAGAGATCTGACCTTAGGTGGCGCTATAACAGTCATAACTGTTAAAAATCATCATATTTCTTTGGTAAATGACCTGCATTTGCCAAAAATGCTATTTTTAATCATTGATTTAAGGGGTTAAAGCCATGTTAACAAAATCTTTTTCCTCATGTGCTTAAATGCCTTAACTGCTTGAACCCCGGTAATCGCTGCTTGCAGCTATATTACCAATTATAATTGCAATAATTCTTCCCTAAAACTGATCGTGCAGCCCAAACCGTAAGGCCTAGAAAGCTGAAACTTGGCCAAACCAAATGATAGAGCTCAATTTGGGGAAAACCTATCAAAGTCTCAGCCCAATCGGCCAATAGGGGGCGCTACAGCAATAAAAACCGCGAAAGTGCGAATAACTCCTAAACCGCTTACCGTAGATTCCAAAATTTTACATATTTGGAATCCTTGGGTCAACGCCAATCAAAAATGGTCACTCTGATTTTTTGGTCTAGGCGGTCTCGTTTTTCCGCAAAATTGAGTTATGTCCAAAACCTACTTTTGCGAACTAGTCCTAGGTTTTTTGCCCGATCGGAACAAAACCACTGCAGAAATATTCTCTGGACACTGAATATCAATAATTATCAAAAAAAAGTTGAAATTTCGACTCTCTGTTGAAAGGGGGCGCCAAAACGTTCAAAAGTCGAGGATCAATTTTACTAAAAAGGCTATAACTCTTGAACAAAATGAGATATCTTCACACCACCCCAAACAGCCCCTCTTTTGCTACATGTGTAAGAGCTTAAACAAACGTTGAGTCCCTCAAACAAAAATTTGCGTAGCTGGCCACTTGGTGGCGACCTGATACTTTTGAAACCACTTCCCCCCTCTTCCCCCCTCCCTCTCCCTTTTCCCCTTCCCCTCCCTATTCCCCCTCCCCCCCCTTTCCCCTCTCCCCCCCCTCCCCCCCCCCCAAAAACTATTATAGGCTAAAACCCCACCCTCCCCCTTCCTCCCGTTGCGCCTCCCCACCCTCCCACCCCCTCCCGACCCATCAGATTTCCTTGATAATTTGGCTTTGCCCGCTCTCCCCCCTCCAGTGTCAAGGAATAAAAGCCTCCCGGCGGGTCCGTGCACACAAAGCGTATAGAGGATATTTTGTCTAAACACAACACTTCCATGGCCGCCATTGTCCAAACTTGTAAGCACTATTTGACCAGGGTTAACCGCGACTTCGTCGATCGGACCGAAACTCAGTGTGGGAGGTAGATCCAGGGCCTCCTCTAAATGTCTGTAAGAATTTTGAAAGAAATCGGCCACTAGTTGGCGCTAACGAGTTTTTTGGCTCTGTAATCACGTGGTGTTTCAAAAATCCACACAATATGCATATCATTGGATAGGCCTCCTCATAATTAGCAACTTTGCCTCAAGAACTATTGCTGTCAATTAAATTGTTCATTAATTATTCACAAATATGTTAAAAAACTACTTTTGCGAACTAGTCCTAGGTTATTCGCTCTATATCGATCAAACCACTGCAGTAATATTCTCTGGACTCTCTAGATCAATAATTATCAAAAAAATGTAGAATTTTGTCCTTTGGTTACTTAAAACGGGGTCATTTAGGAAAGGGGTGTGGCCAGATATACCCTAAAGCCTATAAAACCTAAACAAAAACTCAAAACTTTACGAAACTTGGTGACAACATGTGACAGAAGACACTAAACAAGCATGCAAAGTTTCATGAAGATCGAACAGTAGGTGGCGCTATAACAGTTGAAAAGGCATCAAAAATACAATATTTGTATAGAAAATTACCTCAAATTACAGAAAATGTACATATATTCATAAAAACCCTAGATCTTCATATCATATGATAGATCTCCTCATTCTGAACAACTTTGCCTCTGGGACTAATGCTGTCAATCAAACTGTTCATTAAATATTCAAGATTATTTAAAAAACCTACTTTTGCGAACTAGTCCTAGGTTTATCGCTCAATCTCGATCAAACCACTGCAGTAATATTCACTGGACTCTCTAGATCAATAATTATCAAAAAAAAAAAAATTTTGTCCTTTGGTTAGCTATAATGGGGTCATTTTAAAAGGGGCGTGGTCATATATACCCAAAAGCCTATAAAACCTAAACAAAACCTCACAACTTTATGAAACTTGGTGGAAACATGTGTCATATCACTCTTAACAAGCATGCAAAGTTTCATGGAGATCGGACTGTAGGTGGCGCTATAACAGTTAAAAAGGCTTCAAAAACACAAGATTTCAATGGAAAATGGCCTCAAATTGCTAAAAAATTATAATATATTCAAACAAACACTATATCTTCATGTTATTTGATAGACCTCCTCATTCTGAACAACTTTGCCTCTGGGACTAATGCTGTCAATCAAATCGTTCATTAAATATTCACAAATATGTTAAAAACCTACTTTTGCGAACTAGTCCTAGGTTTTTCGCTCTATCTCGATCAAACCACTGAAGTAATATTCTCTGGACTCTCTAAATCAATAATTATCAAAAAAAAATTGAATTTTGTCCTTTGGTTAGCTATAACGGGGTCATTTAGAAAAGGGGTGTGGCCAGATATACCTAAAAGCCTATAAAACCTAAACAAAAACTCAAAACTTTATGAAACTTGGTGAAAACATGTGTCAGATCACTCTTAACAATCATGCAAAGTTTCATGGAGATTGGACCATAGGTGGCGCTATAACAGTTAAAACGACTTCAAAAACACAAGATTTGAATGGTAAATGGCCTCAAATTGCTAAAAAAAATACTCATATATTTACACAAACACTAGATCTTCATATCATATGATAGACCTCCTCATTCTGAACAACTTTGCCTCTGGGACCAATGCTGTCAATCAAACTGTTCATTAAATATTTGAGATTATTTTAAAAACCTACTTTTGTGAACTAGTCATAGGTTTTAAACTAAAAATCAATTAAATCAGTGCAGTACTATTCTCTAGACTCTCTAGGTCAAAAATTATCAAAAATATGTTGAACATTTGCATTTGGACAACTATAAACCGGTCATTTTATAATATGTTCTTTACATAGTGTACCCAAAGGCCTATAAATCCTAAAAGAAAGCCCACTATGTCTCTCCAAACCTGTTGTAAAATGGTGCATAATTATCTTAACAAACATGCAAAATGTAAGATGAAATTGGCAAAAATAAATAACATATAATAGTTCTTAAGGTTTTAAACAAAGTGTTGTTTTTTTTTTTTTTTTTTTTTCCTATGAGAACTTGCATTTATAACCACTAGATGGCAGCGGAAGCCCACTAATCGGCTCATTAAAAGCACTACAACAGTACTGTTCAAAGGTTTCATGGATTCATGTTTAGATATTATAAAATGACTGTTAAAACATTTAAAATCACATTTACTAATAGCTTACCATATTGTTCATACAGACATATTAGTTTTTACAATTATGCCAGATTATGATTACAGTGAAACCTGAAAATGACATATACACTCTTAAAAAGACAAGACTTGCAATACGTTTTGTGTCACCTATCATTTATTTCAAATATCTATATCTGCAACAAAATATCTGTGCATGTATGTCTGTGTGTGTGTGTGTGTATGTATGTGTCTCTGTGTGTCTTTGTGGTTAAGTATGCTTATTGAGTATTAATAAACTAGTTTAATCATCTCATTTCGTGGTGTGTGTGTGTGTGTGTGTGTGTGTGTGTGAGCATATTCTACATTTTGGATGTGTTTTACTATCAGCCATACATCCATGTTGGCCTAGACCCTAAAATAAACCACCTTCAATGCCTTCATATGCTTGAACCCCGGTAATTGCTGCTTGCAGCTATATTTCTCCTTGTGTTTGCAGTCCTGCGTCAGTTCGTCATCGTCTATCCCTGGATGTGTCCAGATCCTGCTTTGCCTTGCCTTGCCAGCCTGTTTTTTTCCCCCACGGGGTAGTTTTTGTTGCTGTTTTGTTTATTTTCATTATCAATAAAAGCCCATTCTCTGCAGTACTGAGTCCTCGCTCCATCCTCTACCCAAACCCTGACAATCATTGGTTAACACTGCTGCTTCCTCCGGAGTTTTAACATTATGATCATTGAGTACATTTACATGGACAACAATATTCCAATTTTAACACGATTAAGACAATACTCTGATTAAGAATCTACCATGTAAACAGAGATTTTTGATTACCTTAATCCGTCATACATACGCCATACATACAAATATGTCAAACTCGAAGTAAACACAAATCGAATTAAGACATGTGGAGTATTCCTATTTTAGTTGCATTATCGAAGTGCAGTATAGACATGTAAACACCTTAATCCCACTATTAGCATCGTGTGAGACTTTTCGCCGGATTTTAGACAGGATACACACACGTCTGTTTGCATGTATAGCATGACAAATAATTAACTGCACTTGAAGCCTTCAGTAAATTAAAAATTAAACATCCAAAACTGCATATGGCATCATAACAAACACAAACTATATGTTTATATGTGAAATTCTGGAGGGGATGTCGGATGGCGTCGCGTGGTGACGTAATTACGTGTGCCATTAATCGATCTATGTACTATAACATGTAAAACGGGAACATGAAAGGAATATTCTGAAAGCAATTCATGTAAACACCTTAATCATAATATTGTCATTCAGAATAAGGTAAATAATTAGATTACTGATGTCCACGTAAATGTAGTCAGTGGTGTATGTAGCTATACGACTGGAGACTTTGTTTTGAAACTGTTCCAGCACCATCAAATGACTTTAATCTTCCAGTATTAAATCTTCCAAATCTTCTTAATGTCTAATGCTGTACACCAATAATTAAAGTTTCTTCCCAAATTTCTGGAAAATTCTAAAGAAGTTTGCACCTAGATTCCGAATTATCTCATTAGTTCCTAAGTGTATATATTGCCTTTCGGTTTTCTTTAGTCATTTCTTTAGTCGTTCTTTAGTCACGTCTACATCTATGGAAGATAGACAGGCTGAGCCAACCGCAGGCAGCAATAAGTTAGGAGAGGATATTACTTTTGCCTGAACCAGTCTGCCGTATACCTGCCTCGTTTGCCCCGTACAGCCTCCCTCTCCCACCACCTCTCCAGACTGATATTGTGGTATTGTTTTTTATTGGTTTCTGTTTTGGTCTCCAGTCTCTTCCCCAGTCCTCAGCCATCTGGGCCATCCAGTAATCACTGTCTCCCACCAGTCTTTCAGTACCACATCTGCCTCTTCTCAGTGGCATGGCACCATCTGGGACCTGCTGGGAACCTTCTCCTCCTGGGCATAAGGAGCCCAAGACTCTACCTCCAGCCACGGTGTATTACGATCTACCCTCGACCCATCGCCCTGGCTCCTGCACTCCTTCTACCCTCGACCTCAGCATGGACCATTGGCCATTCGGCCTCGGCGGACTCCCTCGGCACCTTGGCTCCACCTGCGTCATGGACTTTTGGGCCATTTGGGACTCTTCAACCCTCCACCCCCCCTTTGGCTTCAGCTAGCTCTGCCCTCCCTCAGGCTCCACCGCCGCCCTCAGTTGCCCCAGATCAACTTCTGGCCTCCAGATTCCCACTTCGAAGTTGTGGCCACCACGATCTTCACCATCTCTCCACCACCTCTGCTATTCAGCTGTGTGTGGGCTCCATCCATGTCGTCCTTGCCTCAGATCATCCCTATGATAGGTCCCTATGGACCTAGTTTTCATCAGCACTCCTCCATCACTCCTCACTCCAGCAATGCCTCCATGGGGCATATCCCTGGCTGTGGCCTGAATAACCATCAGAAATCCCCTGTTCAATGTTATTCACTGGATCACTCCACCTTCATCACCACCCTGAACTTTTCAGTGTTGTCTCCTTCAGCTCACCCATCCACCTCCAAAGCCACCTTCTGCCAGTTTGTGCCATCACTTCACCAGCCCCTTTCATCATCCCTTAGCCACCTCCTCATTTCCCTCATGTCTTCCTATTGATGACATGAGGTCACCTTCTCGAGAGGGGGCAAACTGAGTTATGTTTAGTGTTGGTCTTGTTTTCATTGTTTTGGTTCTCTCTTCCCTGCAGTTAGGGTTAGGGTTAGGGCTTGTTTCCCAGTGTGCATGATTACTCATGTTCACCTGTTATCTCGTTAGTGGTGTGTGATGGCGTGGGTGGTGTGCCGCCTACTATCAAGCAGGAGAGTCACACATCTATGCTATGTTTGTGGGCTTCATGTGCCGAAACAACAGCGGGATGGATTGGACAGCCGGTTGTGGATGGAGTGTCGGCTACTCTCGAGCGGGAGGGATGTGTGCCCGCACTGTGTTTTCACGCATTATGTGCTGTGGCCTTTGCGGGACGGAATGGAGTTTTGGATGTTTCGTCGAGTGGCTCTGAACTTTCCTCTTGGCAGTATGTTTGGTCAAAAGATATGCCAAAAAGGTTAAATGTCCTGTTGGTCAGAGGGAATGGAGAGCTGACCCATCATGCTACATCTATTTGCGACAACAGCAGGCCGAGCGGTGGCTTGGCGCAGAGAACGGGGATTGTGCTTCTGCTGCTGATCTCAGGTAACATTCACCCCAATCCAGGCCCAGAGTTGGCACAGCTTCAAACACCAGAGGAACTTAAATCGAGTAAAGGTCTACGACTTTTTCATCTTAATGTGAGAAGTTTGGTAAACAAAATGGACTCAGTTCGAATTTGGGCAGACTCGACTGATGCTGATATCATGATTTTCACAGAGACTTGGTTGAAAAAACACATTACAGATGATATGGTACATATTAATGGATATAATGTTTTTAGAGTTGATAGAGAGAAAAAAGGAGGAGGGGTTGCAATTTATACGAAGTTAAACGTGAATTGCATTTGTAGTCACTCGGTTAGTATTTTAAAGTGCTTTGAACTTTTAGCTATTCAAATATTTTTATCTAATGGATCTGAAATGATGGTGGTCGGTTGTTACCACCCGCCCTCAGCACTAACTGAGGCAATTTCAATGCTGATGGATATGCTCCATAGTTGGATTAACACTGATCTAATATTAATGGGGGATTTAAACTCATCAGATACGTTTAAGGACATTTGTTGTTCTCTGTGTCTGGACCAACTGATAAATTCACCGACTCGTCTAAATGGAAAGGATACGAACAAATCATCTTTGATCGATGTTATTTTAACTAATGTACCCCATTTTTTCTCTGCGACTGGAATTTTTTTGTAATGATATTAGTGACCACTGTGCAATATCGTGTGTGAGGAATTTTAAGATGCTTAAGAGTTCACCCAGATTTATACATAAACATGTATTTAAAAATGTCAATGTACAAGCACTGGTCTGCTCATTTCTAACAATTGGAAATACTCAACCCACTCTCCCCTATGCAATTATAACTCATCTGAATATCATGCGATTACTGTAACAGCTCCTGTAAATCTCCAGGTTGTGGTAATTTACAGCCCCCCCCTGGGCAAATTCTATCCACCTTCCTAGAAGAGCTGGATGGCAGTCCACTTTTAGTCTTTGGCGACTTCAACATTCATCTGGACAAGCCCCAGACTTCCATTCACTCCTTGCTTCATTTGATCTCAAACGACTTACCACTACAAGCACGCACAAATCAGGCAACCAACTTGACTTAATTTACACGCGCAATTGTATTGCAGACAACATTCTGGTAAAACCCCTACATATCTCTGATAATTTCTTCATTACATTTAAACTACATTTTGCTACCTGTGTGCCACCAACCCCTATACCGGTTACTTCTTAGACGAAACCTACGCTCCCTTTCCCCCTCCCATCTTTCCTCCGTTGTATCCTCCTCTCTTCCCTCAGCTACCCATTTCTCATCTCTGGATGTGAATGCAGCAACTGACACTTTATGCTCTACTTTAACCTCTTGTCTAGATGGTATTTGTCCTCTCTCCTCCAGGCCAGCACGGGCTGCCCTTTCTAACCCCTAGTTATCCGATGTTCTTCGTGAGCGTTGAACCAAACTCAGGGCAGCAGAGAGAAAAATGGCGCCAATCAAAAGATCTGTCTGACCCGAGTATGTATCAGTCTTTGCTTTCATCTTTCTCTGCTGAAGTCCATACTGCCAAATCTTCATACTTCCACAACAAGATCAACAGCGCTCCAGACACACGTAATCTCTTCAAAACTTTCAATTCTCCCCTCTGTCCCCCTCCACCACCTCCCACCACTTCTATAACAGCTGATGATTTTGCCACATTCTTCACAGACAAAACAAGAACAATCAGTAGTCAATTCTCAGCACCACACACACAGGACATCAAACCAACCACACCCACTGCTAAAACTACCATTTTCTCCTTCTGTCCCCTCACTGAGACATAAGTATCAAAACTTCTGCTCTCCAGCCATCCTACAACATGACCTCTAGACCCAATCCCCTCACACCTCCTCAAAGCAATCTCTCCTACACTTTTACCAGCACTCACACACATCAACACATCTCTCCTCACAGGCACCTTCCCCACTGCATTCAAGCAGGCTCGGGTAACCCCACTGCTCAAAAAAACCTACATTAAACACTTCACTTACAGATAGCTACAGACCTGTCTCTCTCCTTCCATTCATAGCAAAAACCCTCGAAAGAGTTATTTTCAACCAGATATCATTGTTTCTTTCACAGAACAACCAACTGGATCCCAACCAGTCAGGGTTCAGGAGTGGCCATTCAACTGAGACTGCCCTACTGTCAGTCACGGAAGCCTTGCGGATTGCAAAAGCTGATTCCAAATAATCAGTTTTTATTCTGCTGGATCTATCTGCTGCTTGACACTGTCAATCATCAGATCCTCCTTTCTGCCCTCTCATCACTGGGCATCACAGGGATTCCTCTTCGCTGGTTTGAATCCTATCTCACTGGTAGGTCTTTCAGGGTGGCTTGGGAAGGGGAGGTATCCAAAACACATCAACTTGTCACTGGGGTTCCTCAGGGATCAGTTCTTGGACCCCTCCTCTTCACCATATACACTACATCACTGGGAACCATCATACAGGCACAGTTTTTCCTATCATTGCTATGCTGATGACACACAGCTCTATCTTTCATTTCAACCAGATGAGCCAACGGTAGCTTCACGGATCTCAGGCTGCCTGGCAGACACCTCGGCATGGATGAAAGAATATCACTACAGCTCAACCTGGCAAAGACTGAGATTCTTGTCTTCCCTGCCACTCCAACTCTACAGTATGATTTCTCCATCCAGCTAGCTTCTTCTACAATTACCCCATCAACTTAGGTCAGAAATCTTGGTGTAACCTTTGCTGACCAGCTGACCTTCAAAGACCACATTGCAAAGACTGCTCAATCTTGCAGGTTTGCATTGCACAACATCAGAAAGATCAGGCCCTTTCTAACGGAGCATGCTGCACAACTTCTTGTCCAGGCCCTTGTCATTTCTAGGCTGGACTACTGCAATACTCTTCTGACTGGACTTCCATCAAGCACAATCAAACCTCTACAAATGATTCAGATGCCAAAAGCGGTATGACTGGTCTTCAACGAGCCCAAAAGAGCCCATGTTACAACTCTCTTTATCTCCTTGCACTGGCTAACAGTCACGGCTCGCATCAAGTTCAAGACATTGATGCTTGCATATAGAACAGCCACAGACTCAGCACCCGCCTACTTCCACTCACTACTATGAATCTACATCCCCTCCAGAAGTCTGAGATCCGCTAGTGAGCGACGCCTCGTGGTACCATCACAGAGAGGCTCAAAATCACTTTCCAGAACACTCTCGTTCACCATTCCTGGCTAGTGGAACGATCTTCCCACACCTATCCGGAATGCTGAATCTCTGACAATTTTCAAGCGACAGCTGAAAACTCATCTCTTTCGAAGCTACTTGACTTCATCATAAAAAAAAATTCTATCTCTTTACTTATTCCTTCTCTTTCTAGCTTGTACTTATTTGAACAATGCCTGAAACTTGGTATTACGAGCACTTCCTGTGTCTGTTTGCCACTTTAAGAAGCATCACTTTATGTATTCCCCAATTGTAAGTAGCTTTGGATAAAAGCATCTGCAAAATGACTAAATGTAAATGACTAAATGTAAATGTACAAGCTTTTTTGCACGATGTGTATAATTGTAATTTATGGGAAATTTCATCTATACCAGATGTGGCTGTAGCTTGGGATTATTTTTAAATCTACTTTTTTGGAAATTTGTAATAAACATGCTCCTTTGCACAGATTTAGGGTGAGTGGGAAAAATAATCCCTGGTTCAACAAATCTGTCTCAAACCTTGTCAGGCAAAGAAATTCAGCTTGGTCCACAGCAAAGAAAATTTATAATATTGATGACTGGTCTCATTATAGATTATTACGGAATAAATACACAAAATTGATAAAAAATTCTAAAAATCAGTATTATTATCTGATTAATGATAATATGAATGATCCCTCTAAATTTTGGAAATTAACAAAATCTCTTATAGGATCAAATAAATTTACTAGTTTTCCAAATTTAAAAAAAATGAACCAAAGGCTAATTTCTGATAAGGCTGATATGGTTAATACGTTTAATATATATTTTATCACTGCCAGTTCGATTATAAGCACGAATCATTCATTGGATATTGATGAACAGGTCATTGATGAATTGATTAGAACAGACTTATTTTCTTTTACCCCTATATTGTCCACTCAAGTTTATAAATTATTGTCAGATTTAGATTGTGAGAAGTCAGCTGGGCCTGATCAAATTTATGCAGTTTTTAAAAAAATCTCTGCAGACATTATTGCTGAACCTATTGCGTCGATTTTTAATTTGAGTTTATCAGCTAACGTTATTCCATCGTCTTGGAAATCAGCTATGGTTATGCCTCTATTAAAGGGAGGAGATTCCTCTGATTTGAATAATTATCGCCCTATTTCTAGACTATCGGTTCTAGCAAAAGTATTTGAATCTTTGATAAGTGAACAAATGAAAGAAATACTTAGACATAATATTTTTAATTTATTTTAGTCAGGGTTTAGAGCGGGCCATAGTACGATAATGGCTGCTACCCTAGTTTCTAATGATTTAATTTCCGCCTTGGATAAGAGACAGCATTGTGCGGCTTTATTCATCGATTTGACAAAAACATTTGATTTGGTGGATCATGCCTTATTGTTACAGAGGCTTAAGAGTATAGGCAGTGGTGTATAAAGTACTTGAAAGCCATACTCAAGTAAAGGTACAGATATCTTACGAGAAAATGACTTTGGTAGAAGTTGAAGTCACCGTTTAGAATATTACTTAAGTAAAAGTCTTAAAGTATGTTATATTTATTGTACTTAAAACCACTTAAGCTCAGGGCGTTTTTTGGTATTTTTGCCTAAATTTGACAATCAAATTCAAATGTTTACCCTACACACATACAAAAAATGGTGTCATTGTATAGAAAACCATTTGAACTAAAAAATATGGTTGTAATTCTTCATAAATAACATTATAAATGTTTCAAATATTACAATAAACACTAAAAAAAACATAGGCGCTTTTTGATTTTTAAAAATATATATATTTTTGAAATTCTGTAATTCAGGTTCTATTAGGCCCAGCTCTCTGCAATTTACTTTGTTTGATGCCACTACATGCCAAAAAGTACCAGAAAAAAAGAATCTTTCAAATAACAGCTTCTAAACAGGAGTTAGAACATTATATCTGAAGCGAGGAAAATTGTCTGAGGAAAATTGTCTATTTTTGCATCTAAATGTGTCATTGTGAGTTTCCTTTGCAAAAACAGGCTTTATAAAACACATTAACCCCACAATCCTATTTTACTCTGTGCCAAAAGCACTTTAATTGATTATTAATTGAATTATGTTTCATTTTCATGTTTTTCTAAGTAGTAATATACAAAATGGCACAAGTGAATTGGACCAAATTTCACATATTGTGTTATTCTACAATCAGTTGAATTATTTCAGGATGCACAAGACTGTCTACATTATAAAATATATCTGGTCTATCACAATCTAAAATAGAATCCATATCCTCCAGCTTTATATCATTCCATTTATGTGCATTCTGTATTGGGATACTGCTTCACAGCATCCTCTCACCTCATCAGTTGACTCACTCCTGTATCCAGCATCTCTCCGTGACAACATTGCATCATCCCGGAGCTAATTTGCTATCGGCAGCTAGCTGTAACATTCAGAGTGTCAAACAAACACATATTAATTCATCCACACAGCACTGTAACAATACATGTATATTTACTGTATATTCACTGAAATGCATAATGTACAGTACTTTTCTGTCAATAAACAGTGTATCATATTGCTAGCTGTGCTATCAAGTTTCCAAACCACGACTCTAATATAAAACACGCAAAAACACGCTCATATAGCCTTACCAGACGCGCGTTCATTTCTCTCCACGGCGCCGCGGAATGTTCTTCACCATATATAACTTGTAATATGATTATCATAGATTGATATAATCTGAGACGCGTGTGCCGTATCCATTCCGTGAGGGAATCTCGCCTTCAACACATTCAAAAAAACTACAGAGCCCATAAAACCCCCAGAGGAACAGTCCCAGATGCAAGACCCCCCTCTCCCCCTCTAGTGGCGCAGAGGTGTCAAATTTGAAAAAAATTAGATTTCTTTTAATCTCAATGGGAACTTCATGGAAAAATAAAGGATAAATAAAAATAAAAATGATCTCAATAGTCCCTATGTGTATATACTGCCTTCAGTATTTTGTATAACGTTTTTTGTAATTATCTAGATCATAGGACTATCTTTAGGTATAGTATGTTCGATTTAAACAGTGCTACATGGATACATAAGCATACATCATAGAATACTTGCATTTATTGTATTTAAGATACTGGGTTATGACAAGAGTTGTCATGCAAGATTGTTTACAACTTTACAAATCTGTAAACATGTATAATGCCAAAACATTTAGTATGTAGTAAACTGAGGGTTTTTCTCAGTTGCTCTGATCCAACATTTAATTCCACTTGATGATCTTGTGCTTCCTTGCCAAGTGAACTCGCGCTGCACCTGAGACTAGTAATTCTATGGGAATGCCTGTGCGTGTTTGCGTCTTGAAGCATGTGTGAAATCAGACCAATGACATGGTAGAACATTACGGGCGGGGTAACATCAGGACCAAGAAGCTTAAAAGCGCATCTGGAACAAACAGTGCTCTATGTGAAAATGTTTGTGTAATTTATGTTTGCTTATCAGTGTCAGTTCACAACGACAAAAGAAAAGTATTATGGCAAGCAAACAGAAGTTTAAGTTGTGTGTTCCACGCTACATTACGGGTGGGGATACACACAGCTTATATTGTTTATTTTGAAGCGAAGCATGCATGGTCAGCTCTTAAGGGGGCTGACTGTGCTCATTTTGAGCGGCTCCTGCTGCGAATGCTCCGTTCCTGATATCAATGTAAGATGTAGGGATGGGCATATCGATCCAAAGTATCGATATATCGATACTGCCGCGAGTATCGAAAGTATCGATACTCAAACAAAAATATCGATACCAAGGTGTGTTTTATTTACCAGTGATTTTGTTAATTTGACAAAAAAAAAATCTTACAATATACATTGAATTGGACGAATAACCTTTGTTAGCGAGTAATTGCGTAGGATAGAACTATTTTCCTGCTCATCTGAACACACAAATGTTGCAAGACAGAACCAATCAATCACAGAGAGCGTTCACTCACTTCTGACAGTGCATTCAAACAGGGCTGCTTTTCCCAAAAGTATCATAAGAAAGCATTAAAGCTTTTGGGAACGGCAGCCCTGAACAATGCTTATCAGAGTACAGAGTTATTTCACAATAAACAAACGGAAATTGTAGCCTACATAGTTTGTGCAAAAACTTTTATTTAAATTGAACGTTAAATGTTCATATTGATCATGTTCTATTCTGTAATGTTAATAGAAATCATACACTGTCAGAATAAAAAAGGTTGCATTTTATGCATGCAACAGCCGGTCACTGGCAGTCCCTAATGAAAATGAACCATGGTTTTACTAAAGTGACCATAGTTCAACTGTAGTATTTATAGATTTGAATCATGTGTAAACAAAAAACATATTTGAACCATGTGTAAACAAAAAATATAACCTAATAAGTTACCATTAAGGCGTATTGAATGTTAAAATGCGTTTTAAACATAAAGTTAAGTGCTTATTATTACCCATTTTACTCTTAATAATTTAATAATTTTATAAATTTCATAATTTAAAAGTTTAGTTCAGAAGTATCGAATCGGTATCGATATCGAAGATACTGCCTTCAAAAATATCGGTATCGTATCGAAAACAAAATAAGTGGTATCGCCCATCCCTAGTAAGATGTATCACTAAATGTGGTGATTTCAGATTTAAGTAGCACAACCAGTGTAATGGCTTTGGGCTTAAATATTAATATTGATATTTAGTTTTGGTCATACTATTTTACTGGGCACAAGCCAGGAATTTCACCTTGACAGTAAAGAACAATCATGAAATATTGTTGAATAAATAAGAATTACATAAAGTTGTAGTCTGACCAATCTGAAGGATTTGTGAGATATCGTTAACTTATAGAGCCTCTCACTTTATTATAAACACAAGGAAGACACAAGTGTAATAAAAGAGGTTTTTATTAAAAAAGGGATAGAAAAGAGTAACTAACAATATGGATAAAGTACAAAAGATTGCTAAATGCAAGTGATTGCGTTGGATGTTACTATGGATGTTATCTTACGGAAAGATAAACTGAAGTTTCCTGGAAGTAATAAGGTAAATAAGGTTCTTCAGTATCTAGATTCAATCAAATAATTTGAGATATTATTTGTTATTAACTGACAGCAATTATATAAAATCTAATGTAAATTAGATAAGCATATACTGTCAATACACACTAACGCCAAGTGTCTCTGGAAAGAGGTTTGGAAAGAGTGATAATTACGTTCTGCCTCATGTGCTGAGTCTAAGCAGTGACGTCTCCCACTTGTTGATCTGGGCCATGTTGCAGTGGAAAGAATGGAGTTGGATCTGTTTCACAGCAGTGTTAATTTCGTTGATGAATAATTTTCATCATAATTTTCGTCAACGTCATTTTTTTCACCGACGACAACGAGATGATAACAAACTAAAACTCTTTTTGAATGACAAAAACTATGACGTAAATCTATTGACATTTTCATCAACGAATAAAAACGAGACGAAAATGTTTTGGGACGATTTGGGAAGAGATTCATTCAATTTAAGAGCGAATCTGCTGCGTGGTTAGGAGGTTATGCGTACATATGAACCGGCAGAACATAAGCTAACATACACTTGCTGCACGTCGCATAAAACGTAAAAAAAATGTCAATATGTGGGAGTAAGAGAAGAGCAGACATATGGATAAATCTGACGACGCAAGAGAGAACTCAGTTCGGTCTGGTTTTCTGAGCGCAGAAGCATGCACACACAGAAAGAGCGTCTCACAGCGCGCGAGTACTCTTTCGAGTCGCATGAATGGAAAATTACACACAATATTATGTCGAATTGTCCGTTTTGACGAGTATTCACTTAAACACAGTTGATTACATCTTAAGTGAACGTAAACAGTAGGGGAGAACGTGTATCAGTACATTGCATCCATTGCAGCTGTGCATTCGGTTTTAAAGGAGACATATTATGCCCCTTTTTATAATATGTAATATAAGTCTCTGGTGTCCCCAGAATGGATTGTTGATATTAATCAAGCAACAAAACACAGAAAATCATGCACTGCTCTTGACTGAATTTATTTAAAAATGTCTAAATTTATTTATAGAAATAAATATGTCAGCTTGAAAGAATGAAGAATATGGTAAACAAGTTGCTATAAAGAGTGCATAATTAGCCTATATAACCATTGGTATTTCATTAAAAAGAAGACCACCGCAGTTAAATTGGTGTCTATCATGATAAAACCTTAATATCAAACCTATATAATGAGTTATATAGCTAAATAAATGCACTGTAACTAAACTCATTAGATTTTAGCCGACTAAATTTACTGTAGATTTAGTCGACTAAAACTAGACTAAAACTGAAAACAATTCAGATGAAAAACTAAAACTAAATGGCATTTTAGTCAAAAGACTATGACTAAAACTAAAGCAAAATTGGCTTGTGATCATTGTTGCTGTCAGTTTCCAAACTCCCCAAATTCACTTCTTGCAGAACTTCCTTGTTTCTCCTTAGAACAACTTAGCTTACCACATTGTACTTAGCAACAGTGTAACTTAGCACTAGGGCTTCACGATTAATCAAAATTAAATCATAATCATGATTAGGTAAAAGCTGCGATTGTCATGCACATCTTGTCAGTGAAGCACAGTTCTGTGATCAGTAGTAAATCTCCATCCGAAGGTCAGAGGGCACTCTCGCACTGTAACTCCAAATATACCCCACAGAAGAAAAGTAATGCACGTCCTTCCAGGAAATCCCTATAGTGGTAGCTGAATAAACAGAAGAGCGAACTGCTTTCATTGATTCAATGTGACTAATAAACACACGACTATGACAATATTTTCATTATAATAAAGTATATTTATAATGCAGAATCAGAATGAGCTTTATTGTTAGGTATGTTTATACATACAAGGAATTTGTTTTCGTGACAGAAGCTTCCACAGTGCAACAGAATGACAGTGACAAGAAAAAACTAAATAATAAAAAATTGAATAAGTAAAAAGAGAATAACAATATATTAATTGACAATATTGTATGTACAGGTATGTTACAACAGACAATTTTGTATGTACAGGTATATTATGTGCAAATTCGAAATGTAAATAAGTATGTGTATTAAATAAATGTATAAATGTGTTCCACATTTACTGTCAAGTCATAAGATGGATTGCCTGAGGGAATAAACTGTTCCTGTGCCTGGCCGTTCTGGTGCTCAGTGCTCTGTAGCGCTGACCAGGTGGCAACAGTTCAAAGTGGGAGTGTGAGGGGTCCAGAGTGATTTTGCCAGCCTATTTGCTCATGATAGAGCTCGGTCATCTTGGGATGGTCCCAGAACGTCGTCTGACTCTGATGACTGCAGAAGACAACAGAGAGGGTCACACCGTCTGTTGTTATCGTGTGTGTTTGTGAAAGAGATGCGATTTTGGACACAAAAAGGTTTAGGGGTGAATGACTGAGCTGAATGAGAAAGAACGAAGGAAAAATAGCAGACGGACGAGATAAAGGTCTAGAGCAGAAATGGAGGCAGAGCTTATAGAAGCAGGAAGACGCGTCTTAAATCGGTTCTGACTGTGTGTGTATGCACTGGACTCTTTGTGCTATCCATTTCATTTCGTTCGGGACAGATGTGAGCTAACAGATCCATCCAGAAACCTGGAGGAGCGTCCCGTCTGCTGACCTCAGTAACTCAGCTGCCATCACATGCTCACCTCTCTCCCTCTGAGTCTGACACATGTGTACAAACAGAATAAGAGGGTGCAACGGCAATTAACCTGAACAAGTTTCCGGAAACCGACGGGATTTAGCCAATCTGAGGTTGTCTGTAATTGGTCTGGTTCACAGGGTCTAAATAATAATAATAATATTTCAACTCCCCACTGACTATTTCCAACTCAATGGCTATTAAAGTTTGTGAGTGTTATTAATCAGATTTAAATCACAGTCCAGACCGCTGATGAATCAACACATGATAGCACTGCCATGCTGTTCCTGCTACTTTTCTCAGTATTTGTGATTACTGACCAAGGTGTTTTTTCTTCTGTATGCCAACTCTCTGGAATAAACAGAATTACAACACTTTGATTCCAACAAATTTTGAATCCCTTAAGTCAGGAATTCCAAAACATTTTACACAGTCGAGCCCCTTTGATGTACAAAATTGACACCACTGAGAAGTTTGGTAAATATTTCAATTACGGTATTTAATGACATTTGCTCAATTATTTTAATGTTCATATGCCAAAAAAGGCACACAATTAAAATATTTCATATTTTTTGGTAGGGGCTTTTTATTTATCCATTTATGTATTTATAGGGTTGCATGACTTTTTGCATGATTATTTTATCACATTTTGTGATTGCAACTGTGATATAGCATTTAATCTAATATGAAAACATATATTGTTTCTGCTAAAATGTCCCGCAAAGAACAAACAGACTATTATTATTTAAAAGATTACTGATTATTATTACCATTAACTCTAATGATAGAAGTTGAAGACAGAATTATATTACTGTTGTAAATTACAATTTTACAGTAAAATACTGCTATTTATGTCTTAAATTCTTCACTTTCAAACATTCAAAGTCTCAAGCGGAGAAGGGAAGTATACTTTTAGCGTGCCAGTGAACATCACACTGCAATCAAAGACAAAAAAAAATGTTTCACTTTTTCTTTTTCTTTTTCCAAAGTTTGCATTTCTGTTAACTCAAGAAGTATTACAGATATCTTAATGCCCTTTTAGATATTGGGTCTTAACAGACTTTCCTTTTGGCATCTTCATTTTTAAGGCCTTATATGGTCACAGAAAAAAATTTCGAAACATGCTTTTTCACCTTTTTTTTTGACTGGGCACCATTTATTGCATTCATTAATGCAATAAAGATAGCTGAAGTCAACAGATTTTACTAACAGACCTCCCAGTCTATGTGTAAAAATATAATGCTGCCATGTTTGCCCTCATTTTACTCCCTGTAATTTGGTCTGAATCTCAGGTGAAAAGGGCATTGGAACGCTTCTACAACAGGGTTACTCCGTAAATATACATTCATGACAATTATATTTGAATTGCTTCTTTAATTTCGCACAAATAATAAAAGATGCACTGTAAAAATAGCAAGAAATATTTTTATTTAATATAACATTATTTTATATTTAATATGTAATATTTTATTATTTTTCTATCACTTTTTCACATTATTTAAGATTAGTAAACAAATAACACATTATTTATTCATACTTAATTATTTATTATTTAATGCTGCCCTGGTGGAGATACTAACATATTTAACAAACCGTTCAAGAGTTTACATGTTCGCTTCAGTGTCTTGCAGTCTTTGTTACAGCGATGTATTACTAGTCTCTGGTTTGTCCTAAAGTGAACCTGCCCATTGTTCTTGACCATTAAATACTTAACAATTTTATGACCTTTTAACACCAGATTATGCATGTCTTTTATTGTGAAAAACTTGTTGGTTTCCTCTTCCTGGTTCATTCCACCTGTTTGTCAATTAGTATATCTACCCATGTATTTGCTGCTGTCTTACACTGGAATCTTACCATGAGTTTATTGGTGAGTGTGTTGTGATTGTTTATATATATATGTCCTCTTTTTGGGTTTATACTGAAAATGTCTCAGTGATGCAAGATTTGGTTCACTAAACAATACAAATATCCCAGCCTGAATATAATGTTGCTAAATACTGTTGAGCTTAGGACTTTGAGCTACTGTTTTTCACAGAATGCAAATTTTTCATGCACATAGAACACCTGGATGGCAAAAGTGCCAAAAGTGCTTTTGGCATTGTGTTTCTTCATCAGAGTTGGAGAAATCTAGCTTTACATCACTTGCTCACCAATAGATCAGCTGCAGTGGATGGGTGCCGTCCGAATGAGAGTCCAAAAAGCTGATAAATGTTCATCATTCATCAAAAGCTGTGTGTTCTAGAAACAAACCATTATTAAAGCATTTTAAGTTTTTACAAGTCAAATCAATCAATAATAATATAAGTTAATCCCTTTTGTCCTCTGCATCAAATCCAGGAAATTTGTTTAAAAAAATGTTTTGACGATGTTCATTGTCAACAGTGCTTGATCTGTGCATATTCTTTTCCTGATTCAGACGAGACAACTTTTTAATGGAGAAAGCAATATTATGGATAAAGGACTTTCCATAAGAGTACTATTCAAGGACAGAAAGCACACGTTTGGAAGATAAAAAAAAAAAAAAAAACGTCTGAATGATGGATTTGTTTCTTAGAAACAAACAGCTTTTGACTGCACGAGACATTCATTGATGGACTGAATGTGTGTGAATTACTTATGGATTATTGTGATGTTTTTATCAGCTGTTTGGACTCTCATTCTGGACGGCACACATTCACTGCAGAGCATCCAATGGTGATCAAGTGATGTAATGCTACATTTCCCCAAATCTGTTCCCATGAAGAAACTGCATTCAACGGAATGGTCAAAGAGTACATTTATATTTTTTGGTCAAGATCATTGGCTGATGCTTGTGGTTGTTTATCGCATTGAAAATAGGTTAAGCACACTGCATTATGGGATACACTGTACCACGCAGTGCACTCTGGAAGTATACTGTACTATTTGGTGAATGCAGTCAATATTTTGTAGTGAAAAAGGTGCAAAACATGTTGTAGTTCCAGCATCTAATTAAACAGACCATGTTAACCAGCCAAACTGAAGCTAATTAATCAACCAGAAGCAGATGATTTGAACAATATCAACGTTTTGCATGAGTCTTTGTGCTGAAGTGGCTCTTCTCTACACGATGACGTGAATTTATGGTTTCTCTCTGTTTTTTTTGGAGTCACGAGCCAGCTGTTAGCAAACACAACTGAAGCTTCTCCAGCTGAATCATCAGGTCACGAAGTATGAATCATCTTTTTTTGCCACATGGGTTGTGTGAGAGGCAGTCTCTCTGTAAAGAGTTTGCATTTTACACTGCTGTAGTTTATATTTTCACTCAAAAACACTAAAAGTGTTAGTCTGTAGGTTTCTTGTACCAAATAAGTCAAACTTAATTAATGTGGTAGATTTCAAGTTTTGAGCAGCTGTCGCAATGCAGCGTCGTTATAGTAGCTGCACAAGTAATCTGACAAGTTTACTCTAATCTGTGGGTTGAATTATAGTAGTTGTGGTTTCATTGTTCAAGCATGAATGCAATGAAGCATTGATCTTTATTGAGTGCTTTACAAGAGAGAAAAAGATTTTAATGATCTTCTGTCAGGCGGCCCCATCTGTACAGCAAATGAATGAGGTTTTTGAGAGCTACAGAAGATTTGACGGTCTAGTTGATCGAGTGTGGGTACTGTAAGGCGACTTTATTTTAAAGGTGGCATATCATGAAAATCGGACTTTTCCAGGTTTAAAGTGCTATAATCAGGTCTCCAGTGCATCTACCAACCAAGGAAACGTGAAGAAGATGAACCCAGTAACTTTGTTTTGATAAGCATTTTTCTGCAAGCGTCTGAGAAAACAAGCCGCACAACAAACAAGTAGTGATTTCGCTCACATAGTGACGTGCAAAGGGATCTCATTATAATATTACCGGCCCTTTAATCTGTAAGTTTCCACCCACTGCGCCGTTATTTTGATTTTGCAAGCGACAACGGTGTAACAGTTCTAATGCCATGGCCAAAGTTTTAGCAAAAC
>JADLZN010002054.1:0-31076 GCA_018155175.1 Sinocyclocheilus anophthalmus | reverse complement strand
TCAGATTAGGCTAAAATTTTATTATTTGGCCTCAACCCCTAACGATATGTCTGGCGGAAATCCAATATTGCTCACCATCCAAATAACAGTATTCCTACAGTAAAACATTGAGGTGGTAATATCCTGTTATGGGGGTGTTTCTCTGCAGCAGGGACTGGAGTACTTGTCAGGATAGAAGGAAAATGGATGTGGCAAAATACTGTCAATTCTTGAGGAAAATCTGCTGCCCTCGGCCATTAAGCGTGTCAAAGGGACTAGATTGACGCTCCATCATGACAATGACCCATAATGCCCACAGCGAAGACTGACACCCCACTGTTTAAAGAGAAAAAGGTTAAGTCCTGGTTGTGCAATTGGCCTATCCCAGAGCCAGACTTAAAACCCCAGTGAAATCTGTGGAATGACTTGAAACCTGCAGTCCACTAAACGGCGTCACCCCATCACCTTGAACTGAACTTGAGCAGTTCTGCAAAGGAGAGTCAGCAAATATTGCAAAGTCTAGATGTTTCAACGGTTAGTAGAACATATCCCACATATCTAAAGTCTGTAATTAAGTCAAAAGGGAAGTCAACACCATACTGACCCACGGCGGGGTTGAATCTTTTTTTCCAATCAGTGATTTTTATTAATAATTTTTCTGACATGTTGGTGTTATCTCTTTCACTTGGATGTTATAATTTTCACTGAGTAAATACAGCTGGATAAAAAAAACTGTGTCCGTCTTCATTTCAGGCTGCAATGCAGCAAAATGTGATTATTTTAAAGGGTGGTGATTTTTTTTCTATACCCACTGTAAATATGGCTGCTGTGTGTTTTAGGTCTGCAGGGGCAAAAATTGTTCTTGCCGAGTTAAATGAAGACATGGGGGAGTTTCAGTCCTGGCTGGATGATGCAGAGGCTGTGGTTGCACTTCCTGTGGAAGCAGGTCACAAGGAACAGCTCAGTGCAACATTAGAAAAAGTGAAGGTAAAAATCACTTGCTTAAAAAGATACCACACATGGGGGAAAAAACATAGCTTTTAGCTCCATATTAAAATTCTAACTCTCCCATGAGGCAAATCACCAAAACTGAGTCACAAAGACGAGCAGATAATTAATATGTGTATGTGAAAATCCTTAGGCCCGGGTGGTGGAACTGCCGAGCAGGAAACAAAATCTTCATCAGATCAACAGCAAAGGCTCATCTCTCCCAGCTGATAAAGTCAAACCACTGGAGAAACATCTAAAGGTTATCAACATGCGATGGGCCAAGGTAATCTAAATCCTTTCTTTCCTTCTCTACTGTTTGATCTTTCTGGCCCATTAAATTCAATGATTTTGTGACCTTGGAGTGATTACAGCCTAATGAGCACATTATCACTGAATAGTCAGATTGAAGTAATCGTAGATGCTCACAACAATTAGCTAGCATTAGAATCTCAAGAGAGCATGTTACATTTTACCCCATTATATACAGTGGGTACGGAAAGTATACACACCCCCTTAAATTTTTCACTCTTTTTAATATTGCAGCCATTTGCTAAAATCAAAAACTTTTTGCTAAAAGTTAATTTTTTTTCCTCATTAATGTAACACACAGCACCCCATTTTGACAGAAAAACACAGAATTGTTGAATTTTTTTGCAGATTTATTAAAAAAGAAAAATTTGAAATATCACATGGTCCTAAGTATTGAGACCCTTTTCTCAGTATTTAGTAGAAGCACGCTTTTGATCTAATACAGTCATGAGTCTTTTTGGGTAAGATGCAACAAGTTTTTCACACCTGGATTTGGGATCCCCTACCATTCCTCCTTGCAGATCCTCTCCAGTTCTGTCAGGTTTGATGTAAACGTTGGTGGACAGCCATTTTTAGGTCGCATCCAGACACAGAGTCAATTGGGTTTACAAAGCAAGCCCCCCCCCAGGGCTCCTGGCTGGCCATTCAGAACAGTCCAGGAGGTTGCTTGTGAAGCCACTCCGTTCCTTCGTTCAGTTCTTGTTTTGTGTGCTGTGTGCTTAGGGTCCTTGTCTTGGGTGGCATAACCTCGGAGCCATCTGATGTCCTGAGCACTCTTGAGAAGGTGTTTTCGTCCAAAAAAAAACACGATATCCCTATACTAATGTACCGAATATCAATCTCCTTCCCCGATTGCCACCAGTCCGTGCCTGCTCCTTCGCGCAGCCTGATAAAACAGCTCCCCTGCACCCCCAGCACTGATGCTCTGCACCACCATTCTCACACTGTTGGCTGTATTGGACAGGGATGAGCAGTGCCTGGTTTGTCCCCCCCTCCCCCACATACCTCTTAGAAGTACTCGCCCAAAAGATTTCTACCTTGGTCTCATCGCACTACAGTTCTCCAGAAGAAGCTTTATTTTTACTCTACCATCTCTGGAGTCCTCTCATGCAGTGGCTGGTTTTATTAGACGGAAGCCATCCATGCCGGCTGTTCATTGTCGGCCTGAGGATATGCTGTCCAGATTCGGTAGGCCACTTTCTGCCAGAAAGCACGCCGACTGGTGTAGGGCTGGCGATAGACGATGTTGGTTGGACTTTTCTAACCCTATACAACCAGCCACAGTCTCCTTTTGAGGTTCTTCTCTTACGCCTCCTCTACCCAGCTCTTCTCCCTCCCGATAGGATCTCAATTCTTTTGGCCAGGAACGCGTAGTACAGCCCATCATCGATTGCAAGCTTGTTCTGTGTCGAGATCCGCCCCAACGTTCTTCCAATTCTAAAGGTATTACGTATGGAAGCCATTGTGCCTCCTTCTAACCTACATAAGTGCAGCTGGAATTGTTTTTGTACCCCTTGGCCAGTATTTGTGCCGTTGCCACATAGGTTCTGCGCATCCTGAACGCCTCTTCAGGCAGTTCCTCCTTTGAGCTGTACGGGCTCTTTATAGATAGGTCGTTGTGGCTGATCCTAATCACGTCCAAGTCAGTATAATCAAACACCGCTGCACTCCCTCAAGTGAATGTGCATAGAACCCTCTCAAGGGATGAATCAAAGACATGGACAGCAACCTGAGTATAAATATATGTAGTGTCCCAATCTAACTTAAACTGTTGTCGAATACTACCTAGGGAACTGCATTATGTAGTATACATCAGCTTTTTTTGCTTTTTTAATAAATCTGCAAACATCTCATGGTCAACCAATTTTCCCTGTTGTTTTATATTCTGTCAATAGGGGTGCTGTGTGTACATTAATGAGGCAAAAAAAATTAACTTAAATGATTTTAGCAAATGGCTTCAATATAACAAAGAGTGAAAAATTTAAGTTGGTCTGAATACTTTCCGTACCCACTGCATATATATATATATATAATTTTTTTCATATCTTTTATTTTGATTTGCACTTCACTTCGACCCATCGTTTTTTTTTTATGCTTACTTACTCCCTTCAATCATACCCGCCTCGCCCGGGCCCAAATTTCTTATTAATCCTCAAAAGTGGTGATCTTCGATTGAGCAAGAAAAAAGACAGGTTCTTACATACAAATATGGACTACTATCCTTCAGAATTACTCTATCATTTTTTGTACTATTGTTGTTTGTATAGTAGAATATTTCTAACTCTAGCCCTTTACCTACATTTTTAAAAGAGTGTATCGAACTCGACACTGGCGAAATACAAAACAACAGCACTCTCATGAATGATGCTCTTGTGAAATTTCAATTCCCATATTGTATATTACAACGAGCAACCGCACCAGCCTCACGCAGTCACTGAATTAAACACATTTGAAACTGAACGTAGAACGACCTAAAAAAACAAAAAATATATCAAAAAAACAATTTATAAGGGGGCCTGAGCTAGTGTTGTTAAGAACAGTGACAATTCAAAAGTTTTTTTTTATTATAGATTTTCGTTTTTTGACTGCCTGCAGGAAACTGAAATTTTAATTTTAATGAACCTTGACATTGTGTGGAAATTTGACGTCTACGTGTCAGGGGGGGGGGGGGGCAAGAAATATATTATATATATCTATAAATACCATCACATAAAAGCAAATGTCTTTTTTTCTGATGTAAGCACACCACAATGCCCGACCGATTGCCACGCATCAAAGACAGTCTCCAATCACGACTAACTTAAAATAGGTTGCCACCGTTTAGTACAACTAACTGTGACTAGAGGTCCTGCATATCCTCGCTTGCTCCTCACCCCCCGGGGAACCGGCGGACCCCTACCAGGTTTTGTTGCGGCCGCGTGATTAATATTCCCAAATAAAAGCGCGGTAGCGGGATCGGAGTAACTCTGGTGTAATTCGACACGGGAAGCACCGGGGGACGCGGTTACTAACATTCCCTGTTCCCCGACCGTCATACCTTAACCGATGCTTTCTCAGAAAACAGCAATATCTGCGCTTTAATTTTTTATTGACCACCGTATGCACTCGGACTGTTAGCCCCGTCTAGCATCCGTCATGCCGCATCTAGAGCTTTCCTATCTTTCTCTTCTTTTTCTTTTCTTCCTTCTGCGTCAGCACAACCCGTTTTATATTTAATATATTTGCCAGGAGTTCGGATGCGCTAGTATGTGCATAAAGATGCTCAGAGCAGGCTGTACCCATGGTAAATATACGGCTCTCGGATAGAACAGGCAGGTTGTCGATGAGTGTCAGAGCAGAATAAGGATGGAGCAAAGTGTGGCTGTGCTGTCCTTGAAAGACGTTCAACTCGTTTTTGTTTATATTTTGCTTAGCCTATTATTTTAAATGCCTATGACATGTTGGATCAATAATTTATATTTTCCTTATATTGGTTTTTTCTCTGCGCAGCACTTTCCTACTTAGTGGTGACCAGAACATGATGTCGAACCGAAATTTAGTATTGTTGGCAAGACTAATAAAATAGCTACATAGGCTATTTGTGCCTCCCACACCTAACATTTTTTTCCTTTTCACCTTTCCTCACCTCTCTTTTGGCGACATACTTTTCCCATATTTGGTTGTTTTTAAAGTGTTAAACGAACTGGTATATCCTTGACTCAGACCTGAAGTCAAATCTTCAAAAATACATTTTTGCTACACAGGCAACCATTTGTCTATTTATTTCTCTTGTACACCGTTCCTTATTTTTTATTTTTTTTTTTTCTTTTCTTTTTTTTCCTACTGTGGTCGTGGCATAAAATATTCCGACGAAATTTTTTGAGTCTATAAGATCATTCATCGATAAATTCACAAGTCAAAGTCAACTAATTAACAGACCGCTTGACAAGATTTAAATAAATATGCAGCCCTACAATTTTGTGCAGACTACACTTTAATTTGTTAGCCTATCTCTCTTTCTTTCAGTAGCAGAAATTTAAATGTGAGGTTCTGGAAACGAGATCTAAATTTAGCGGGAACGGTCGGGTCGGGAAGAAAATTATTCTAAGCGGACAGTGAGTGAACAAAGAATGACTATATAGCGGGTACGGAATATAACCTTGCGGGAGCAGGACTAAAAAAACAGTCCCGCACAGACCTCTACTGTGAACTAGCTTTGGCTCTTCCTGCTGACTTGAATGGAGATGCTTCCCGTTTGTCAGTTGATGGCCTTTCATTTTAACCAGAAATGTGCATGCTGCTTTTCTGATGTTCACTGAAGTTTTTCGTGTCTTTTTCCCGTGTCATTTGAAATGTTTCCTTTTTGAATCGTTGTTACCAAAGGCGAAACACGTGAGATAAAAAAAAGATTAGTTGTAGGACTATATTCTGTCATAAATCGCATACCATTCATTGCTGAACTTTCTAACGACCATTACTGGAAATGAAATTGAAAATTCTGTTTGATATGTCCCAATCCAATACACGCTTGGTGTTTTCGGTCCGTGATTATATCTCACCTCCGCTCGGTACGCCGCACGCTGGCCTGTGAGGTTTGGCCAGGACCCCTTTCCAGATTAAATAGAATGACAATTTTTTTGTGCCGTTCCATGCCAATCACTGTATTTCGAGAGTGAATCCCTCTTAATATGCAAATTGTCCCTTCCCGAAACCTTTGCGGATGTAGCCTATAGTCCTCCGAAAACTAAAGTTTCAAATTACCGGACACAGCTTTGTCTGATACTACTATGACACTATAAATTTCCACAATGTGTGCTCTTCCCCTTTAATCACAAACAAAAAGCGTCACTCATTCCTTCAGCTCCTACCGCATCTTACAAAGTTCCATTTAATCATGAAGCTCTCTAAAACTGCACATTGAATCCCTCTTATTTACATCAACGTCTGCACTTAGCATGAGATTATTCATGACGTGCAAAACTCGCACCCTACAAAAAACTGTGTGTCATATGTCTTGTGATTGTTACAAATTGGTCGGCAAAACCCACCGTTGAGGGTAAGCCCGCTTGGTCGCTGCAAGGCGGGGTCCCGTACATCAGGGATTTACCCTGACTTGACAATTTGGGGGAGGTCCCCGCAGCCCTGTATATATAGGGCTGGGGCAAGTTATACTTGTATTAATCCCGTACCGGCGTTGATGCATTAATTGATTAACGCCGACAATTATTTTATCACGCATTAACACAGTTTATTATTATTAAGAAGGAGTCCGTTGCTCACTCACATGGCTCTGATTACACTACAAACAGACAAACCAATGGTCACAGGACGGTGGGATGTTGTCAGAAGTAAAAAAAAAAAGTATTTTTACTGGTTTGGGATGGGCGTTATCATGCGTCTCAACCAATGAGAGCATTTGGTGTGGGCCTAAGACTGCAGCAGTGCTCACAACTTCGTGAAGACAGCAGAGAAGCACTCTCACTCAGCACAGTGGAGTGCATCATTTTGTTAACTTTGTGGTTTATTATTATTTTGAGTCGTTTGGGACGCGTTAACACACGGCCTTCTCACAATTATTTGCTTTACAGATCTAATTGATTTTTTTTATTTTTTTTTTTTTTTTTTTTTTTCCGCCAGGAAATGTTCACGAGACGCCATCATGGTGCATTAGCATAAAGTTCAGTGCTGCTTCTTTCCGCACTACCTAACATTGCGCCACCGCGCCCGGCCCAAAAAGCCCACCTTGTAACCACCAACTTCCGTGCTGCTCCGCCCCACTGTCTCTCATAGCCCATTCCGTGCCGATCGTGCCAACCGTTGGTCTTGCCCTGATAGCGGTCCCCCTCTGGCCTAAACTATAACTCTATTCGTCTCTGTTCCCGGTTTTTCTCCACTCCTAGTCAACCATAATTAACACACGGGCCCTAATTCCTTCCTCCTCCGTGGCTGGGCTAATTTCTAATGACTGGGGGGGTGGGGTGTCCCTTCCTCCGAGATTGCCCTCTATGTGACGACGTCACCTGTTCTTCTTATCCTGATTCCCCCTCCCTTCCCGCACACAAACCGCTACCTTCTCGTGTTAAAGAAAACACCAGTGGGTATACACCAAACGCTGTTTGAAAAAACAACAAATGGTTATTTGCATCTTTCTTGTCCTTTATATAGCATCTTGGCTACTCCTCTATCGTCTTCTTGTTTTAAAAATGAACAAAGGTTTGCACCAATTACACATAGCTTTCCCTATCTTCATGTCATAAGCGGCCTTGTTGTTGGACATAGCCTCTCTGGCGGCTCTAGTCTTATTGATTTTGTGATAACAAGCGATTAATCGCGAGTAAAAATAAAAATTGCAATCGTTCTCAGGGCCTCATCTTTTGTCCACTAATATATAATATCTATCGATAATATTATATAGATAATATATATATATATATATATATATATATATATATATAGCGGTCCTACAAATACGCTTTGTGTTCTTTTGAAAAAGAAATATTTCTTATCTAATTTTTACTCCATCTCATATAAACACATTTTAATATTCCCTATCATCAATTATACCTTGAGATTGTTCTAAGCCCGGTTTTTTGGTGAGACTCCCCCCTTGCCCCCTCCCCCCTCCTGCAGTGATTTACTGCAAAGAACTTTAAATGTTTCTTTCTCTATTCCAAAGGTGTCCACTGTTCTTCCTGAGAAGCAGCGACAAATCGAGGATCTCCTGAGGGATTTGTCTTTGTACCAGGAACAGCTCTCCAAGCTCTCAGTTTGGGCCTCCACTACAAAGAATCAGCTTGAGCAGTCCCCTACTGCAGTGGACCCAAAGGTAATCTCACAGGCGTGATCAAGCACATACAGTGGTGCAAAAAAGTATTTAGTCAGCCACCAATTGTGAAAGTTCTCCCACTTAAAAAGATGAGAGAGGGTTGTAATTTTCATCATAGGTATACCTCATCTATGAGAGACAAAATGAAAAAAAAATCCAGAAAATCACATTATAGGACTTTTAAAGAATTAATTAGTAAATTCCTCAGTAAAATAAGTATTCGGTCTCCATCTGCTCACCCGCCGTACAAACATGCCCAGATTTCCTTTCTTTTTTCCCCTGGCTCGCCTCACAGAACCCTGTAACCTTCTTTCTTTAAGAAGAGGCTTCCTCCTCTAACCTCTGTCCTCCACTGGTTACTTGTATTAATGGCATCTGTTTGAACTTTTTATCAGTATAAAAGACACCTGTCCACATCTCAAACAGTCACACTCTAAACTCCACCATGGCCAAGACCAAAGGGCTGTCAAAGGACACCAGAAACAAAATTGTAGACATGCACCAGGCTGGGAAGACTGAATCTAAAATAGGTAAGCAGCTTGGTGTGAAGAAAACAACTGTGGGAGCAATTATTAGAAAATGGAAACATACAAGACCACTGATAATCTCCCTCGATCTGTCGTGCTTGGAGGAGAAAAACAATGCTGAGGTTTGCAAAATGCCAAAGAACACCATACCTACTGTAAGCTGGGGGTGGAAACATCATGCTTTGGGGCTGTTTTTTCTGCAAAGGGACCAGGACGACTTATAATTACATCCTAAATTATCCGTGTAAACGAAAGAAATGAATGGGGCATGTCTCGTGGCTTTTTGAGAGTGAAACCCCTCCTCCATCAGGCATGGGATGTTAGGATGACACGTGGCTGGGGTCTTTACAGCATGCCATGATTCCCAACACAACAAAACCACCCAACACAGACCGCCCGCCGGGGCAACGAAGGAGTGGCTTCGTAAGAAGCATTTCAAAGGTCCTGGAGTGGCCTAGCCAGTCTCAAGATCTCAACCCCATAGAAAATCTTTGGAGGTAGTTGAAAATCTGTGTTGCCCAGCGATAGCCCCAAAACATTTCTGCTCTAGAGGAGATATGCATGGAGGAATGGGCCAAAATACCATCAACAGTGTGTGAAAACCTTGTGAAGAATTACAGAAAACGTTTGACCTCTGTCATTGCCAACACAGGGTATATAACAAAAAAAACAAAGTTTGAGATGAAATTTTGTTATTGACCAAATACTTATTTTCCACCATAATTTGCAAAAAAATTCTTTAAAAATCCTACAATGTGAATTTCCTGGATTTTGTTTTTTCTTTTATTTTTCCCTCATTTGTCTCTCATAGTTAGTAACCTATGATGAAAATTACAGGCCTCCTCCTAACTCGGCCTCTCTCTCTATATTTTAAGTGGAGAACTTGCACCATTACAAATAAAAAGTTGGTGGTGGCTGACTAAATACTTTTTTTTTTTTTCTTTTTTTTCTCTTTTTTCTTTTTTCCCCACTCGTGGTGTAGTAGAACTCGCCCCCAGTCCCTTGCTGTTTCATAAGACTTGTGGGGTGAAACAAAAAAACGTGAGACGGGGACTGGTGTGTGGTGTGTGTGGGTGTGCTGTGATGCTGTAGGTGTGTGTGTGCTTTGTGGTGTGGTGTGGGGTGTGTGTGCTGTGCTGGGTGGTGTGTGTGTTGTTGTGTTGGGCTGTGGGTGTGCTGATCTGTGTGTGAGGTGGTGTGTGTGTGACTGGGTGTGTGGGTGACGGTGTGGTGTGCCTGAATACTGCTACTAACTCTGCTGCATGGGGGCTGTTCCTGTTTGGTGGTTGTGCTGGGTGTGGTCGTCTCTGGTATGTTTTAGGCCAGGGGTGTGATGTGTAGGTTCCATGGCTGGCAACCATCACATTACATTGATGATTTGATCCTTTCATTCACAAACAAGGTGTTTTCAAAGATTAAACTTTGAAGTTGTGCTGTATTATAAAAATCTGATTTAACATTTTTAATGACCAATTGCTTTGCCAGTCAAAGTCTTTAGAGAAAAGAAAAAGAATAAACTATCATTGGTCTCATTTAACACACTCTCTCAAATGTGTACCAAGAGAGTCTTTTAGACGACATAGGCTGTTTAATTAGACTCCCAGCATCATCTTCATACAGCGTTTCAGCTGCTCCCATCAGGGCACGGGTTTCGCTTCTCTTGACACATTGACTTTACTTGTTCAGAAAATCATTTTGTTGTTTTGGTCAGTTACTGAACTTAGAAAATATCAGTACTCTGTACTTAATGTCTTTTGAATTGTTTTTGCTGGTTCACTCTGATCGGGGGGGGGGGGGGGCGGGGGGGGGGGGGGGGGGGGGGGGGGGGGGGGGGGGGGGGGCTGGGGGGGTATGTCAGGGGGGGTGGGGGGGTTTGGGAGGGTTGGTTGGGTGTGGGGCAGGCGGTGGGTGTGGGGGCGGGGGGGGGGGCATGCTGTTTTTTATACGGGTTGATTTTTCTCGTCAAAAACACCAAAATGAAAATGAATTTTATATAGATATATAATATTAATTTCTTTTTAATAGTAGGTTATGCTTATTTAAATAAACATGCTGTATTAAAAGTGTGGGGGGGGTGGTGTGTGTTGGTTGGGGTGGGAATCGGGGATAATGACGTTACCACTTATATTACAATAAAAAAAATTATAATAAAAGCTTGGAAATAAAATGTCCAGATGCTTTTCGGTAATGTTAAATTAATGTTACTGTGCAAAAAATAAAAAAGTTTCATTTCTTTATTCAAAATGCAATTATTAATTTTTTGTTCTATTAGGTAAAATGTGATCTGGACGTGTTTAGCTTAGTAGAACTAGATTGCTCCTTTAATGAGGGTTTGTTGTTAATTTATTTTATTTTTATTTTATGTAGATTGAGGATGATGTAAAGGAAACGAAACCAGCAGTGGAAGCTGTTTTGGCAAAACAGAGACCACCATGCCAACCAGAGAAGGTGTGTAATCGACCATGATATTATTAAATATGATCTCAGAAACACTATGACTATGATATTAGATTACTTCGCACACTTCCCATTTGTATCTACCATCGCTGTACTGTAATGTAATATATAAGACTATATCAGTCTATCAGCTTCATGGCATGAAACTTTATTTAATATAATTCTTCTGGATTGATGTATTCCAGGGGCAGTTTGATGGCCTCAGTGCAGATTGGACATCCATTCAAGTTCTCCTTAAAGACTGGCGAGACAAATGTCAGCTCGCAGGTATGAAATCGCGGAATGCATGATGATTGACGCTACAATAATATGCTATTCAAATTCATGCACATCTCATGTTGCTTATGTGATGCTAGACATCTAAAAGTCTGAACAAAAGATCACTTGTTACTTTCCAGCCGTAACTTTGACTGGTAGTGCAGCAGGGGATGCAGCCCTTGATAAATTCAATAAATCCTGGACGGAGCTTGATGATTGGCTGACTCTTTTGGATCACATGGTTCAGACTCAGAGAGTAATGGTCGGAGATCTCGACGAGATCAACGAAATGACGGTGAAACTCAAGGTCAGATTGTGACATCATTTTGCAGCTTTAATACGAGAGTAAAATACTATGTTTACTATCTTGCAGAGGCAATCTTTTATATTTTTCCTAAAGTCCCTAAAGCACCATTGGTGTAAACCAGGGCTGTCCACACTCGGTCCTGGAGGGCCGGTGTCCAGCAGAGTTAAGCTCCAACTTGCCTTAACACAAACCTGACTGGAAGATTCTATGTCTAGTTAGAGCTTGATTAGTTGGTTCAGGTGTGTTTAAATTAGGGTTGGAGCTAAACTCTGCATGCAGGACACCGGCCCTCCAGGACCGAGTTTTGACAGCCCTGGTTTACACCAATGTAACACATTGTACACCCTTTCCCAGTTTTTTTCTCATTGATCCTAGAATTACTTAGGCCTGTGCAGTAAATAAAATGGTGAATGACACACATCTGTTATGATTTTCTAGCCTTCTCACATTAGAGATTAGCAGCAGAACCAAACCTTATCATTATTAGTTATTGATTCAAGGAAAATACTGTTGAATTGAGCTGCAAAAATTGTGACGATGAAGATCCATGAAGATGGCATTTAAATACACAAGTCTTAAAGGCACAGCATTAAAAAACAGACTATTTAATTAAACGGTCAGAAAATGTCTTTTGCGATTGTCTTTGTTAATGGTTCACTGAATCATTGGCTTATGCAGATTCATTCACTAACAAAACACTGCTGGGGTGTGTGGCTGCGGTAGACGACCGCCACAATTCACTGTGGCTTGTTTGAGCTATTTTTCAATTGCTTGAACAGTGAGCAAAAATTAGACAATACTGACATATTGTGTTTAAATTGTTCTTGAACTCTTGTTAAAATTCATATCAATATTTGCAAATTATGCAGGGAAAATTATTTGGGGAAACAAAACACAAACATTTTTTGCCCGTGTGATTATTGCTAAAACTATATATATAATATATATTATATAGAATTAGATATATTATATATATTATATATATATTGAATATATAGATATAGAATATTGTTTACAATTTTTTGGCCTCCAACATCTTGCTTGAATTTAAGTTAAAAGGGGTAATGCATATCCATATTGTCTCCCAATCACACTTCCAGAATAAAGAGTCCTTTTCCCTAGCATCATTTATTCAAGCAAATCACAATGTAAGAAGATAACTTAAAACTTAACCCTTAAAACTTAACTACATTTTACCATTTTTTTTTTTTTCCATCATTAAAATTTGAATTGGGCAAAATTATTTCCACATGTTTAAAAAAAAAACAATCGACCAACCCTAGTATTATAACGACGTAATATTGAAAGTGAAACAAAATAATATTTTAGTTGGACTCACAAAAATATAACAAAAAATAACAGGGCCGAAAGGACGGGAGACTCTTTTAAATACAACTCTTGCCTTATATTGCACTTAAGACCACAATAGCACCAACAACTCTCTTGTTGAATCCCATGCTGTGTTGTTGACTTTACCATTCACACCTGCAAAGAACATGGACTCAAAGATGCCCCAACAGCTAAACAAGCAAATCACCCTGCGGCTACAGAACATGAGAAACAAAAACCATAACCCCTTAGACACTGGCAACCATTACAGACCCACTCGTAATCAAGCTTTGCCGCCTCATCATATAATATTGCTCTATTGACACACATATTTTTTGTGGTGATGTGCGGTTGCCACCCCAATGGTACCGCTTTTGTTGTAAATTCTCTCTGAAATAATGCAGCAAGTAAACAATGACTGTTGGCAAGGAGTGTGTCTTTCAAGGTCATATAGTCAACACTACTGAACCAAAACTGCAATATACTGTAAGACAAAATTATTTAATATCTGGTGTAATGTCTTATTGCTCATACTTTTGGAAAACCAAAATCTTTTTTTCCCCCAGAAATGAAAAAGAAATGTAGTTAAACAATGGCATTGTATTTGGTCAAGAAAATCAATAAGCCTGTTAATCAATTTGTTAGATTTTTAGTTAGTTAGTCTAAATAATAATTTTATTGACTTAAGTCCATTGTATGAACGGTGATTGCATAAGCCATTTTCAGACCTGTTCCTTAGAAATGTTCTGTCTTCTTTTATTTCAAGTTGAAAAATTACAGGCACACTGGGAAGATTCCCACACCAAGCTGACGAACAGGGTCCTTCAACTGCAGAACATGCATAAGGACTCCAGTGATTGGTTGGAGGCCAGAAAACGGGTGGAGCCTCTCATTAAGAGAGCCAATGAAAAACTAGAGAGCTGGAATAAAGTTTCTCACAGTGTTGATGATTTAAAAGGCCAAAATGCAGATGTCAAGGTAATGTAGAATGAACACAATATCCATTTCATGACAGAACATAAGTGCGAAACTGAAATAAACTGAGTCAGAATGCATGTGATCTGATTACTACAAATAAATGCTATATTATTATATCACAGCAACTTTCTAAGGATATACAGCAGTGGCAAGCTCAGATGAATGTCACCAATGAGCTGGCGAACAAACTGCTGACCCTTTATGCAGATGACGACACAAGGAAAGTTAAACAAATGACTGACAGCATGAATCTAGATTGGACAACATTCAAAAAGCGGTGAGCTTCTGTTTTAAATCTTAGATTTCAGTATCACAACAAGGTGGAATGACATATAATAACATTCTCCCTGAAAGGACGTATTTGTGGTATTGTTGAGTCTGAAAATAATGCAGTGCTGGGTGCATAAGAGGTTATTTCAAAGGCTTTTAAGGTGCACTTGTTTTCAGGAGAATGTGTGATGTTTAAAGCATTTTCCACCAACAGATTTAACAATCTAATAATAACAATTATTAAATATTAAAGAAGTACATTAAGGTACTAATTTAATTCAACTTTGTTTCTGTATAACAGTGAAGTCATTTCCCTTTCAGTGCAGGGGACAAGGAGGCAGATCTGGAAGCCGGACTGCGACAATTGCAGTATTTCTACTTGGACCTGGAGAAATTCCTTAATTGGCTTACTGAAGCAGAAACCACAGCCAATGTCTTACAAGATGCCACATTTAAGGAGGGACTTCTGGAAAACCCTGCCACAGTGCGGCATTTACTCGAGCAATGGCAGGTATGCAACCAGAATTTCCAAATTGCGTACCTTACAGCAGTTTGCCCTCTTCATTTAAAGCATATAGTCACTCCACTCCAGCTCCAGTCCAGGTTAACTATTTCCTGCTACCAACAATCATTGATAAGATAATCCCTTCTCCGGGGTTTCCAGTTGTTTTTTGTTTTTTTTGTTTTTTTGCAGGCAAACCTCTTAGAAGTTACTAATAATAAATAAATATTAACGGGTACTATGTATGCGATTTCAAGTTTTCCTTCTTGGGGGTGTTGTTTACAAGCGATTGTCTAGATAAGATCCCCTGATGTTGCAAAGACAAAAGTCTCAAAACCAAGAGATATTCTTTATCCAAGTTAAGACTCTGCCACGCCCCCCCAAAAAAACGGCTCGTTCTAACACGCCCCACATATCTATCTCACTATGTAGAAATATTTGCATAATGCTGCCCAAATGTGCACGCAAAGAAATAAGGCATGGTTTCAGTAACCGCAGTTGTGTTGAAGTGTTGAAGCAGCCATGTCAGGGAGAAGCTGTGTGTTTATAGGCGAAAGCAAAAGTAGAGCCTTCCGAAAGTAGACGCATTTAGGAATCTTTTAGATGACTTACAACAGAACAGCAATGCATTTTCTGGACGGACCGTTTTCGTGAAACTAGGAGAGGAGGTAATTCTTACTTTGCTATGACAATCTGGCGCTTCAGAATCAAGCTACTGTTTTATTAGTTTTAAGTATTTGCTATTGACTGTTCAACTGCGGAGTTTTGCGCAGAGATTGAGATGAGGAGAAGAGAGAGAGAGAGATTGAGGGAAAGAGAGAAGGATGAAGAGAGAGAGAGACAGAGACACAGACAGAAAGACAGACAGACAGACAGACAGACAGACAGACAGACAACACAGACAGAGAGACATCAAAGTGGAGTCAGCTGTCTTAACCGTGGGTTGTGTACTGCAAACACATAGCAGCTTCATCACTGTGTCTGTCACGAGAATATGTTCCCCTTTCGGGCTCTGTCTTTTTATTTTGAAAGATGAAGCTCGCGATTATGTTAAGGGGCGTTACATTTCCGACGTGTGTTTGTGGTGTTCGGCCAATCACAATGCTTTGGTTCAGCTGGCCAATCAGAGCAGACTGCGATTGTCGGAAGGAGGGACTTTGTAGAAAACGAAGTGTTTGAGAGAGGCGGGCATAGAGGACATACAATAATGTACATTATTTGAAAAAAATTATGTGTTTTTTGCATGTCAACATATTCTGTTACACCAAAAACACAAAATAATGATCTTTAAAAAAAGCATAATATGACCCCTTTAATTTCATTATTTCGTCGTAGTAGGGTTTTTAGTATAGACCATTATTAAAGGGTATAATGCTAAAAAGAATATTATTGGTGTAAGAAATGTTTATGCAGGGGTTTAAGGTCCTGATAATTTCTAAAAAAACATAACACCATTATCCCCTTCCCCACATTAATGTACTCATTAGATTGTTCGCCTGGTCGGTGGCTTCTCTTGCCCCTCGACTTTCTGAAACGCTTTCTATCAATTTTTACAAAGCTCATCGGTTCTGTTGCGAAAAGCGAGGTGTGCTCGTGTTTGGTGTGGGCATGGTGGGATTGGCCAGCTATCCAGTGCATTGTGATTGGCTGGATACCTCAAGCGTGTGATGGAAATGTTTACGGCCCTTACCATATTGTGATGCCCTGTCCGACTGGAGCGACGAGACAAAAACATTAAAACACGTTATAAACGAGGCATTGTGGCATCCAGTGGGGACATAATTACGGATTATAAGGACTTATACTGTCTATCAGATATCAGAATCAGAAAGAGCTTTATTGCCAAGTATGTTTGCACATACAAGGAATTTGTTATAGTGTCACAAGCTTCCAGTAAACGGAGACAACAACAACACACAGATAAAAAAAATAAGATGTTAATAAAATACACACGCATAAATATAAACCACAAAAAAAGAAAAAATTGTATGTACAGGTGTGCTATATATAGAATAGGAATAGAATAAAATAAAAAAATAAAAAGTTGTAGGGATGTACTAGGATTTAAGGTGATAAACAAGTATAAGGTTATTGCACATACTTTAAATTGCACAATGGGAGAACATTAACTGTACATGAGGTAGATTGCCTGGGGAAAGAAACTGTTCTTGTGCCTGGCTGTCCTGATATTCGGTGCTCTGTAACGCCAACCAGATGGCAAAAGTTCAAAAAGGAGATGGCTTGGATGTGAGGGATCCAGAGTTGATGTTCTGAGCCCTTTTCCTCACTCTGGATGTATACAGTTCTTGGAGGGTAGGCAGGGGGGCAACAATAATCCTTTCAGCAGACCGAACCGTTCTCTGTAGTCTTCTGACGTCTGATTTTGTAGCTGAACCAAACCAGACAGTTATTGCAGTGCACAGAACAGACTCGATGACGGGCGAGTAGAACTGTTTAAGCAGCTCTTGTGGCAGGTTGAATTTCCTCAGGTGGCGAAGGAAGTACAACCTCTGCTGGGCCTTTTTAACAGTGGAGTCAATGTGAGGGTCCCACTCCAGGTCCTGAGAGATGGGGGTGCCCAGGAACCTGAATGACTCCAACTGCAGTCACAGTGCTGTCCATGATAGTGAGTGGGGGAAGCGCAGAGGGGTTTCTCCTGAAGTCCACGATCATCTCCACAGTTTTGAGGGGGTTCAGCTCCAAGTTGTTAAGACTGCAACAGACAGCCAGCTCTTTAACCTCCTGACTATAAGCAGACTCGTCACCATCCTGGATGAGACCGATGACTTGTGTCATCTGCATACTTCAGGAGCTTGACAGAGGGGTCGTTGCAGTCGTTGGTGTAGAGGGAGAAGAGCAGTGGGGAGAGGACGCAACCCTGAGGGGCGCCAGTGCTGGTGGTGCGGTTGTTGGATGTGCATTTACCAATTCTCACTAGCTGTTGCCTATCTGTCAGAAGCTGGTGATCCATTGACAGATAGAGCTAGGGACAGAGAAGCGGGTTAGTTTGGTATGGAGGAGTGTTGGGATGATGGTCGTTGAAGCGGAAGCTAACGTCCACAAACAGGTACTCACATAAGTCCCTGTTTTGTCCAGATGTTACAGGATGAAGTGGCAGTCCCATATTGACTGCATCATCCACGGACTTGTTTGCTCGGTAAGCAAACTGCAGGGGGTATAGTAAGGGTCCAGTAATGTCCTTCAAGTAAGCCAACACCAGTCTCTCAAATGACTTAATGACCACAGACATGAGAGCAACAGACCTGTAGTCATTAAGTCCAGTGATTTTTGGTTTCTTGGGTACAGGAATGATGGTGGAGCGTTTGAAGCAGGCAGGAACTTTGCACAGCTCCAGTGATCTGTTGAGGATCTGTGAGAAGATGGGGGCCAGTTAGTCAGCGCAGGTTTTCAGACAGGCTGATGTCACACCATCTGGGCCTGGTGCTTTTCTACCCTTGTTCTTTCTGAAGACCTGGCGCAAGCACCTCACTGATCTGACCGTAGGAGTGGGGGAGGGGAGAGGGGGGTTGCCAGGAGGTGTGGTGATGTTGTGTGAGAGAGATGTTCAGTCGGGTGTGGGGGGTTAGATGGGAGTTCAAATTACAGTAAAACTCATTCAAGGGCGGTCAGCAAGTGTTGATGGCCTCGTGCGGGGGGAGGGTGTCGTGTAGTTGGTGATGTCTTCAGGCCTTTCCACACGATGCAGGCCATCGCAGAAACAATGGTGGTTCTAGTTTTTTTTGCATAGGTCCTCTTGGCCACTCTAATTCCTTATTCAGTGTTTTTGGATGTGATTGTACAAGCCTCTGTCCCCCCTTTTGTAGGCGTCCTCTTTGGCCTGACGAAGATGACGAAGTTTTGCTTGAATGTTAAATGAGTCCTGGTAGGGATGCACATGTCTTCACAGAAACTGATATATGATGTTACAGATTCTGTGAGCTCGTCCAGATCGTTGGTGGCTGCTTCAAAAACACTCCAATCAGTTCAGTCGAAACAGGCTTGTAATGCCCACTCGGTTTCGTTGTTCCATCTCTTTACAGACTTTACTACAGTTTAGCAGATTTAAGTTTATGCCTGTAAGTCGTATAAGATGAACCAGGCAGTGGTCAGAGAGGCCTACAGCTGCTCTGGGGACCGATCGCTAGCATCTTGATTGTGGTGTAACAATGGTCAGTATATTACGGTCTCTGGTGGGACATGTAACATGCTGTCTGTATTTTGGCGGTTCACGGGAAAGATTTGTTTTATTAAAATCCCCGAGAATGATTAAAACAGAGTCCGGGTGTTTTTGTTCTGTGTCTGTGATCAGATCAGCGTGTTTCTGTAAAGCTGAGCTCACGTGTGCTTGTGGAGGGATGTAAATACTCACGAGAATGAACGAGTGAAACTCCCGCGGCGAATAGAACGGCTTACAGTTAATGAAAAGCGCTTCTAGATCTGAACAGCACATCTTCTTTAACGCTGTAAAATCTGTACACCACCTCTCGTTGATGTAAAAGCATGTCCCGCCCCCGCACAATTTCCCAGTTGATTCTGCATTCGTGATCCGCTCTGAACAGCTGAAAGCCCGGCAGACTCAATGCGCTGTCCGGAATGGCGTCATTCAGCCAGGTTTCCGTGAAACACAGAGCAGCAGAGTTTTGAAAAATCCTTATTTGTCCGGGAGAGAAGAAGGAGTTTGTCTGTTTTGTTGGGTTGAGAGCGGAGGTTCGCCAGATGGATGTTTGGCAACGGCGTTCTGAATCCGCGCTTACTGAGCTTCACGAGCGCGCCGGCTCGCTTCACCCATCTGCATGTCCTGAAGCGTTTTATCAGCGCCGCTGCTCTGCCAGCTACAACGTTCAGCAAAACGTCCGAATAAACGAAATCCAGTAGAAGATTATGTGGTGTGTTCTGCCGAATGTTCAGCAGCTCATCCTTGGTAAAACTGATCGTGTTTGAGAAAAAAAAACAGGAAAAACTAACAAAAACAGTACAAACGCTGGAGAGCCAAACACTGAGGCTGCCGTCTGCGGTTGCATCGAATGTATGTCGAGGTTTTACGCGTTGCATTGCATCGCGCCGCGTGTAAACAAAACCATGTCTGCATCTGTGATCGGAGAAACGACAAACAACAAATGCTAACTCTACACTGCTCAAAACTCGCGTTTGAATCATGGCAAATTATTTTTTATATAAAAAAAGTAATTACAGTCTGTGAGTCAGAACAGTGGCATTGTAGTCTACTCTACCAGATCAGGAAACAGTCCTCCATAAAAAAATCTGAATATTTGGGTTGAACTGTTGTAAACATAACTGTAAATACAACTTAACCACTGATTAAGTAGTTGTGTCCTCTTTTGGAAGGTCAAACAAAGTATTTTCGCTTTCACAAAGAAACATTACAGCGTTCACCACGGTGGGCGAGAAATGAGTGCCAGCGGCCTAGAGTGACGGAGGCCGGAGGGGGCTTGAGAGAACGGCGCGGGCCGGCGGGCTTAGCGGCAACCACATGTGACGGATCCCGGTCTGGACTCCGCTTTGTCCACGGTGAACGCCGATACGGCGTTCCACATTGCGAAGTTGATGTATTTCCTCAGCGACCAGCAAGGATCAGCTCTAGGCAAGACGAAGCGATATCGTCCACTTTTGGAAGGCCAAACCAAAGTAGTTTTGCTTTCGCAACGAAACACACAACGTCTCCACGACATGGCGGCGGCAGCTGGCAACATTACTACAGTGAGAATAAAAGTTACGCCGCCTTTCTCTTTGCGTGAACATTTGGGCGGCGTATGCAAATCTTCCCACATCGTGAGTAAACATGTGGAGCCTCATGTTAGAAACGGCCGTTTTAGGTAGGCGGTGACTCTAACTTTTTATAAAGAAATCTATTGGTATTTGAGACTTTAGTCTTGCAAACTTACAGAGTTATGCACCAAGAGCTTCAGGGTTTAAAGGTTCTCATTCGCTACGACGGATTATTTAAACAGATCCAAGAGGAACAGTATATTAGATTCGTGCATGAGGTTTTAAAGAGACAGCAGCCTAAATAAATTTCCTGCTGCCTTTCATTATACAGTGATGACTAACCAGTGTTATTTTACAGTTGGAATAGATTATAGTTAGACCTAACTGAAAAAAAATAAAGTACTGTTAATTGAATTTGTATCATGCTATTGTTTTTGTTTGTTTGTGTCATTTATTTATTTGTTATTATTTTATTACTTACTGTTTACTTGACTTTTTTTAGTTAAAATAAATTCAATTCTGAGTGCACCTGATTCTTGGGTGGGGAGGGGAGGGGGCGTGGTCCATGAGAAATAGTCCTGCCACCACAGTTGGAAAAAATCCTAGGAAAAAACTGCATACTTTTAATAAAGTTAGAAAAAATGCCATTACAAAGGTAAAAAAAAAATACCCCTGTAAGTCACTTTGAGTCAAATGTCACCTCATATTAGGAAGACTAATTTTTGATCAGAATTTTTTATTATTAATCAGAAGGTGCTCCTAAATTTTTTAAATTAGGAGGACAAGCGCTCCTGATTACAAGAAAAAAACTGCTCTTAAACTGGGTGTGTGACAGGTATGGCTGTGGAATTGGGTTTGGCTGAGGAAAAATTTTCAGTAAAAACTTTTTTTTTGCTTTAACCCTGGAGCTTGTAACACTTCAAAAAGAAAGGAAAAATTGAAATCACATCAAATGACCCCTTTAAAATAATTATCAAATTATAAAAATAATCAAAAATAAATACAGAGATTATTACGGTTTAAAAGTAACATTTAAAATTTAAATGATAAGTAATGTAACTACACTCGAATGTTCACGGTTCTGTGCGTCAATAGTATGAGTAGTTTTAATGCTGATTATTAGATTAATGGAATATTAAACTATATAAAAAAATAATTATAAAGTAATAAGAATTATAAAAGACAGAAATATTAAAGTTTGAAAATTTACAAATACATTTAACAACAAATTGAATGTTCTAGTTCTCTGATGTGGATGATGATTATAATTATAAAAATATTAATAATCATTTTAATTGTATATTAGTAGTTATATTTAACTATTGTGTATTATTAGTAACTGTTTAACTATTATAAAAAATAAAGACAAATTATATTACTGTTATAAATTACAATTGTATTGTTAAAAAAGGAATATTTGATCATTAGGAATATTTGATCATTATAATAATTAAACATGCTGCATGCTTCACTCTGAAACATGCATCAGACTATACAGTTATTTAATGAAATTGCAGTTTTGATTGATAATCACATAAAGCTACAGGTGTGCATCTCAATAAATTAGAATGTCGCGGAAAAGCTCATTTATTTCAGTAATTCAATTCAAACTCGTGTATTAAATAAATTCAATAAACACAGACTGAAGTAGTTTAAGTCTTTGGTTATTTTAATTGTGATGATTTTGGCTCACGTTTAAAAAAAAAAAACCAATTCACTATCTCAACATATTAGAATACTTCATAAGACCAGTAAAAAAAAACATTTTTAGGGAATTGTTGGACTTTGGAAAGTATGTTATTTATGTACATGTACTCAAATAATTGGTAGGGGATCCTTTGATTGAATTACGGCCTCAAATTCGGCGTGGCATTGGGTTCCAAATGAAATACCAAAACTGGCTCTTATCTGAAAATAGGATTTGGACACTGGGCAAAAGTCCAGTTCTTCTCCTTAGCCCAGGTTAGACGCCTCTGACGTTTTCTGTGTTTCAGGAGTGGCTTAAGAAGAGGAATACGACAACTGTAGTCAAATTCATTGACACGTCTGTGTGTGGTGGCTTGACCCCAGCCTCAGTCCATTCTTGTGAAGTTCACTCAAATTCTTGAATCGTTTTTGCTTGACAATCCTCATATGGCTGCGGTTCTTTCTGTTGGTTGTGCATCTTTTTCTTCTACTCAACTTTCTGTTAACATGTTTGGTTACAGCACTCTGTGAACAGCCAGTTTTTTGGCAATGAATGTTTGTGGCTTACCCTTTTTGTGAAGGGTGTCAATGATTGTCTTTCTGTCAGATCAGCAGTCTTCCCCATGGTTTTGTAGCCTAGTGAACCAAACTGAGAGATTATTTTGAAGGCTCAGGAAACCTTTGCGGTGTTTTGAGTTGATTAGCTGAGTGGCATGTCACCATATTCTATTTGTTGAGATAGTGAATTGGTGGGTTTTTGTTAAATGTGAGCCAAAATTATCACGATTAAAAGAACCAAAGACTTAAATTACTTCAGTCTGTGTGAATTGAATTTATTTAATACACAAGTTTAAAATTGAGTTGAATTACTGAAATAAATAAACTTTTCCAAGACATTTTAATTTATTGAGATGCACCTGTATATTGCGATCATCACGCAACCCCATTTATTCATTTTAATTTTACATTAAATATGATTAATTTGTTTTTCATCAACTCACAAACCCCCTGCAGTTCATTTACAAACCCCAGTTTGGGAAAACGTATGTTCGTCCTTGTGAAATTTTACGCTAATTTTGATAATCTGCTGTAAAGTTCTTTTAGTGTTTGTTCACAGATTGTGATATTAAAACCAATCTAATTTAATTTAAAGCAAAACTGAGTAAGCTACTATGTACTGTATATACACATTTATTAAACATTCTATACCTTCGTCCACCTGCAACATTTCTGCATTAATATACTGATTTTATTTTAAGATAAATATGACAGCACTCCCCCTTAGATTTAAGCAGTTCTACAAAGTGGTGTTTGATTCGGTTCTGTTTTTCAGTGGTTTTAGGACATAAACACTATAATGAAATTACTGAAGAGTAAATAATGTTAAACTCCATTCCCATTATCAGCTCTTGGGAGTTTAAGTGTTATTTATTAGGAAGGCAGAGTAAACTGACGGGTCTATTGTCCAGGTCGCCCGCTGCTCACTGGTATGGGAGATATGTGCATTTGACAACGGTGCAGAGACGCAGTTAAATATGAAGAGGCAGACAAAGACATGGGCAATAAAGAGAAGCCTCTGTTCTCCCAGAAAACCAGCTCTGACCCATTCCTCGCGTGCAGTGCCCACTCGCGGCTCAAACAACAGGGCCAGTGTGCCTCCGCGACTGGCATTCTGCAGCTCGTTTCATGTCGCATGTAGACACATGGTCGCAAAATACATTTTCTCGCGCTCATTCTCACGATGTCCCTTTCTCCCTCATTTTCGCCTTGCGTCAGACACGTCCACATGGTGGGGAATTAAAGGATTGTCTCTGCCGACAGTCAGACGGGCTGTTTTTCATTCATTTGATGTCGCTCATTCATTGGATATGTTGCACAGGAAGACATATCATGTTAAGGTTTGATCTTCACTGTCGGCTTCACAGTTGCTTCGTGACTTTGGATTTGTTTGGCTTGCATCATGACTTTGAATGAAATTGGTTTATGCCATCTCAAACTATGGGAACAAGTACTTAAAATATAGTCCGAGAAAATGCATGAAAATTGTTGGTTTGTTGATGGTATTGCACTAATCTATTCTAAAATAATGCAAAAAAAAATTCTATATGTATTTGAATGTATCATTACATTGCTAGTGATTTGTGAAATATGATGATAAAATAGATTTCCATTTAAATCACATGAATTTTGTGAAGCTGCTTTACGTTACATTCTGAAATACTAAAATGTCTAAAATGCGATTTTTAATAACATCAGAAAATATTGACTATTTTGTATTTAAATCAACATCAAGATTAAGTAAAAAAAAATATATTACATTTGATTTATTATATTATATAAACTCTCCTAAACCTAAAACTGACACACAAATTCATGGAAAAATCTAGGACATAACCCAACAAAAAGAAATTAAACTTGTAAAAATTAAAGTACCTAAATGTAAAATTAAAAGGGAAAAGATCAAACGTAAAAATAATGGCCAACCTATTAACAAAAAACTATAATAATATCTCAATGATAAGTATATTATATTATATTATATTAAAAATGTCTAAAATGCGATTTTTAATAACATCAGAAAATATTGACTATTTTGTATTTAAATCAACATCAAGATTAAGTAAAAAAAAATATATTACATTTGATTTATTATATTACATAAATGACTAAACCTAAAACTGAAACAAAAATTCATGAAAAACTATATGGACATAACATACAACAAAATAACTAAAACTTGTAAAAATTTAAATGAAAATGAAAATGGAAAATACAAACGTAAGAAATAATGCAACATATTTAAAAACTAAAAATCTCTCACTGAGGATTTATTATGATACATATCATTATCATATCATATCATATCATATCATATTATATTATAGCAAAAAATATTCCAGAAGTTCACACAGTAGATGTAAGAAGTATCAGGGGAAGAAAAATAAACTCTTTTTATTATCCCTAATCACATGGTGAACTGTAACTTGGATGTCTGTGATCTCTTTTAATCGCCGCAGGATCTCCAAGCAGAGATTGATGCCCACCGGGAGATGTACCATTCATTAGATGAAAACGGACAGCGTATTGTGTCATCTCTGGAGGGGACGGACAATGCCGTGGTGCTACAAAAACGGCTTGATGACATGGGGCATCGGTGGCATGAGCTCTGTAACAAAGTTATGAGTATAAGGTAAGACAAATTAATCATCTATATTTAACCCGGGAAAAATTCACGCTGAGCAGAAACGGGCTTTGAAAAATAATGTAATCATATATAAGCCCCAGGCCTGTGTAGACTAGGTGCACGGCAAACATTGCATTTATTTGACTTAAGTCAAAAGCTAAATATTATTAGTGCTGCTGGCAAGGCAATTACTAATAATTAGGGATCCCTAACATTAATATTACATTTGACTATGTATTGCCCTGGGTCGTTGTATTACAGAAGACTGATGGCTCAAATAACACCATGATCGTGATGGCAATATTACCAGCAAATAACACATGGCAGTACATTACATATATAATATATATATATAGATATATATATGATATAGATATTTACAAAAGCCACAATACTTTCTAAGTTTGGTAACATTGATGATTTTGATGTTTTTAATAAAGTCTCTCTGTTCACAAGCGCTGCATGAATGTGCTCAAAAATTACAGTCAAAACACTATATGTGAGACAGTATTTACCAGTTACTATTGTATATAGTTAAAATATATCATTTTGTACTTTCTAAACCACCTTATATTCCGCCTTCATTTTATAATTAATTTATTTTTGAATGATTTGTTATATAGTGACCATACTACTACATTTTTTTTATTATTATATCTTGACCATCAGAGAACTGTAAACATGCAAATGTTTTGTTAAATTATGGAAATATTAACTTAATATTAACCAGCTAGAAACACACTAAAACACACTCTGAACACCTTAGCTACCACATAGCAACACCATGGCAACTACCTAGCATCATGTTGATGCGTTTTGCATCACTCATATTTCCAGAAAATGTACAAATATTTTACTTTAGCTTTCAAGTCTGTCATTTTCTCCAGGCACAATCTGTAATACTTTCACATAATGTCTGAATTCATGAAATTTGAGTGCCATTAGGCCTAAGAAGCAACTGCAAGAATCACATTTGCCTTGGTAGGAGAAAGAGCTGGCGAAAGCTTTTTTAATGTTCATGCATATTCAAATACAAGATTCAGAGATTTCTCAAATCTCCACCTTTACGCAGCACTTTCTTTGTAAAATTCAATTGCGGTCTGACAGTATGGTGCTCTCTAGTGGTGTTTGGGATTTAACACTTGGCAGTATCTTACCATCCATTCGACTCCTCAGGCCCTATCTGGATGCAGGTGTGGATCAGTGGAAACACATGCACATGTCCTTACAAGAGCTGCTCAACTGGCTGCAGCTGAAGAGGGAGGAGTTAGAGAAGCAGAAACCAGTAGGGGGTGATGTGCCAACCGTGCACCAACAACTACTTACGCACAAGGTGAGTCCAGGACGCATCCTCTTCACCCCTCACTGAAAGCATGAGAAATGATGTTAAAGGCGTGATTTATGCAGTCTGTCTTTTGTTGCGCCCAAGTGTGATCATTATCGGAGTCTGTTCTTCTTAAATATTTAAACAGATGGAGATGATATCTTGCGTAGGAGAGGTGCAAAGTCCCTTGTCTCTTTGTATGGTTGTGCGGACCAATTAACATCTGCTGATGGCCATCAGCTGTCAGGGGCCGCTGTAAACAGGATGCGGTCGTGGAGTAGTTAGTTTAGGGAGCTCAGTGAGCGTGCGCTGCTGGTGACAGCTGAGTCACTGTCACACTCTACAGGTGCAGTTAACTGGGAAGTAAACTGGCGTGTGTGTAGGAGCTGCAAAGAAAGTCTCAGCAGAAATTTAATTGAACAAAGTTTCTGCAAACTATTAGATAAATTTACATTGCTGTGCTATGTTTGAGCAAACATCCACAATGAAAACCTAGAATTTATTTTTCCTCTCAAACTTGGAAATAAAGTTTGAAAACGGAAATTAGGTGGAAATTTTGCTTATTACATATATGGTGTTCAACACGGGAATTCAGTCAGGTCAGATTTCTTTGAATGTATTGAAGCACAGGATACTCTTCAGATAATTCTCCATACTAGATAACGTGATCATGAGGTTTTACCAAAACTTGTGGAGTGCATGCAAACTCAAATGCTGCTGTCGTTCATGTAAAAGTGAAAATGTTAAATTCAACTTGTCACTCAAATTTGTATGCAGATTATATAATAATTTGAAAAATTCAAAACAGAAACATTCCCATGGAGAATAAATAGAAAATAATAATTATCAACTTCCTTTTATATCTTACAATAGTTGTTATATTTGTTTTCAGTTTAATGGGTATAATAACATATTGTTTAGGGTTTGCTTTTGTCATGAAAACAAGAGTGAATTAATGAACGTGCCTAGGATAGTTTCACATGTGGCAGCATTTGTTATTTAGTATTATTAAAATTATCGTATTTATTAATACGTAATTTTTACTTTTTATGGTTAATATTTTCTGTTTAATTTGGTCATGTTATGTGATTTGCAATATTTGTATATTTTCTATATACTTTTAATATTTTTTTTAATTATTTATATTTAGCTTATTTGATTTCAGTTTTGTTTAGTACTTTTTCTTCTATATTATATTTAAGTGTTATTTCCGCTTTCAATACCAAAAAATATTTTATTTTATTTGATTATTTTATGTAGTTTTAGTTAACACTGGCATGCAATATCTGCATAGCACTTGGTTCTTAGAAGGAATTATGCATATCATGCAATGATTAAAAAAAAGATGTAATAAATAAACAAATAAAAGTTGATGACAGTTTGTTTGGAGAAATTGCATGGAAATGTGCCCAGCAGTAAAATTTCACACCAAGATCACTAGAAAATATTCACAAACATTGGTAACAGTACTGTGTTAATTGCATCCTGCTGTATTGATATTTGTGAATCCAGTGCATTCTATAATGAGCCCTATTTGCATAAGAAGAAGACACGTTTGCCCAGGAAGGAATGACAGTGGCTTAATTTAAATATGCATGAGGTGTCACTATACAGCACAAATAGCACCTGATTACATATGCGAATAAGATGCAGGGTTTTGGCATATGTGCTAAAGTTGCACAAATGTTTACCCCTCATTGTGCCATTCAGTCCTGTTGATAGCAAGTCTTGTGGTTTCATAGGGCTTCAGAAGAGAGTTGGGTGCCAAAGAACCTGTGATCAATGGAACACTCAGCAACGCTAAAACCTTTCTCGCTGAGATGCCTCGTGAGGGTCTTAAACAGAGGCCTGGACAACTGGGTATGAAATCTCCTGCCCTTACACATATGCCTAATACAATAAATTCCAGATGCTATAACCTGTATTTCACTTCTTGTGTGCCACCCAGATGTAAGTCCTGAGGAGAGGGTTCAAAACGTGGGCCGCATATTGCGTAAAGAAGTGGAGGATGTAACAGTGCGATGGAAGAATCTGGGTGCAGCTTCCGTTGACTGGCAGCAACAGCTGGAACTGGCCTTGGAGAGGCTGATGGAGCTGCAGGATGCTCAGGATCAGCTGGACTTTAAGCTCCGGCAGGCTGAGACCGTGAAGAATTCTTGGAAGCCTGTTGGAGACCTGCTCATAGACGATTTGCAAAACCACATAGACAGAGTAAAGGTCAGTGTACAATGTACCATTTTATAAGAGATAAGATTTTTTGGACATTTTCCATGGCAATACCATGGTATTTAGGGATGCACCGAAATTAAAATTCTTGGCCAAAGCCGAACATATTGAAACACTGGTCCGAAAGCTGAATACCGAATACCCAAAATGTTTTTTTGCTTTTTTCCCCCCATTTTGCCAATTTTTTTCACCATCGCATAAATTAAATAGCCAAAATGTGCTTTTAAAAATATTTACTTAACAATGAACATTTTTAACATTCTAGCAGACACTTTACCAACAAAGCGCAATTTAACTTAAAATTAATAAGTTAGTAAAATAATATTTTTTGGCCATCTTTGAGACCCCCTTCTTGAATCAGGCATGTATTTTTTACTGTACAAATAAATGCAGCCTTGCTGAGCAGAAGAGACTTCTTTTAAAACATTAGAAAATATTACAGATCCTAATTTGAACACAATGTGTGAATGTTATAATAAATGTATAAATAGAGCTGTTGTAATTATTATTATAATTATTATTGTCTTACTTTTTATTTTACAGAACAACAGTAAAAATTACAATAATAACATTTATTAAAGTTGACGGTGTTCTTGCTTTTTCTCAGCTTTTATTTTGGCAGAAACCCACAGGAAGACCTCAGTGCTTCTTTTTGTTGACAACAGTAGATTTATAAATGATTCTCATTACAAATTTGGGAAGACATTTGTTGCCCGTTGCACATGCCTGTTAAAAATTCTAAAAATGTACTGAGTAAATGACGAATAACACGTTTCAGCGCAGATTTTGCGCTTTGGAATGGAATCCCTGGCGCCGCGAGCTAATGCAGTGCTGTTTGCATAACATGCAATCATTAGTGTTGTATAAAAAAGGGGGGAAAACCAACGTTCTGCAGTTTATTAATGTTTTAAGCATATTTTGCGATTTCAGTATCATACAGTAACAGAAACAATCACCCCGGTCCTCTTCCCGAGGAATGCGTCTTTCGCTGTCGGTGCTTGTAATGATTTTTGGGTCTTTCTCAGTTACTTTTAAATGCTCCCACACTGCTGACATGTTTGCTGCATTAGCGCGCGCTTCTATTTGATCGCGTCACATCATTGTTTGGTACAGTTTATTCTGTCTTTTCGCTTATTCGGCAGAACACGAAAGAGCTTTTATTTTGCTATTTTTGGTCGATAATTCCGGTTGCCGAAACATTCGGTGCGTCCCCTGGTATTTCTGAAGAACTTGGAGTAGAAATGGTTATATATATTAGTATATATATATATATATATATATATATAGATTATATAGAGATATATAATAATTTTTTTAATCTTTAAGCTTTTGGACCCAAAAGGGAAATGATGACAGATTTTTTTGGGTGAACTATCCCTTTGACCAGCAAAGCTACACAAAGGCCATACTGGTTGACTAGTTTTACCAGATAGACCAGCATGTACCAGCATAGAAATTCACAGGCAATGACAAAGAGGACACCCTGGAAGGACAAGTCATACAAGTCAGATATCCAATCTAACTGCAATTTTATATATCATAAATGCAACGTTTTATCTCAATGTAATTTTCTCTCTTAATGTGGACCTTGATATATAAGATTTTTTGGTTAAAAAGTAAATTATCTAGTTCGTGTAGCGATTTGACAGGCACATCTAGTCAAATCAAAGATGTCATCTTTGTGATTGTAACAACAATTGGTAAATCTTTGATCACTGGTAATGTCATTGTCAATTATTTGTGCTGATAGCCTGAGAAATTAAATTTACTGTGTGTTCACACAGGTGGCATCAAACTGATATGGGTGCCAAGAACATCAGTTCATCTTTAATCAAACATGAAAATTTAGATTAAAGGACTGGGAAGGAAACAAAAGAGCATTGGGTTTTCCACCTAAGAAAATGTGAGTGATAAAGAGAGGGAGAGATGGACAGAGAGGCAGTAGGTGGATGATAAAAGTTTGCCCTGCCGCTCAGGGATTTGACTCTCTTTTTTCCCAAATGTCAGCAGACATCTGTTTCATATTTATGATTATTATCCTCCCCTCCCCACAAGCCGGTTAACACTTAAATGATTCTATCACTTTGCAGGGTCGCCCGCTGCCTTATACTGCATAATTTATGAAGCTAATCTATCAGTTTAAAAAAAAACAGAGCGAGCAAAAGGAAAGATTTTATGCCAGATGAAGTGCGTAAGTGCTGTAAAATGTTCTACGGGG
>JADLZN010002053.1:0-25771 GCA_018155175.1 Sinocyclocheilus anophthalmus | reverse complement strand
ACGCTAGCCCTAGGATCATTCTTGTGTTTTGCCCGCCATATACCTGTTTGCAATTGTTTTTGACCTGCCTGTGTACTACGTCTCTTTAATAAAGCCTGCAGATGGATCCACACGTCTCACTTCTCGTCAGCCCCGTTACAGAGACATTCGCATTTTGTAGGAATGATATGTCAACAAATGATATGTCCACAATATTATATATTATATATATATATATATGGAAACTGACAAGAGCGAGAATTTAGTAGGTTAATCCCCACCAATGCCAAACTCAAACCTACACCCTTGCTCAAATGATTACAGTAGAGTAACAATTCACTAAGATTCACCATTTTGAAAGATAATCCAGAATTTCCAAATTTCAGAAAATTATTCAAACCGTTCACTCGTCTTTTTGAGCATTTCATTAAGTGGCTCAAACGAGTCTTTTATTCAGGAAATAAATTACACTGGCAGCTCCGTAAGTTTCACTACAGAATGGCTCATAAGAGTTAATTAGTTTGAGAAACAGGCTGGTCATGCTTTATTTATTTATTAAAAAAATTTCAGTACAACAAACAGCTTATAAGAGTATTTTTTTCAGAATAGAATGACACTTGTCACTAAAAAGAACAGGCTCAAAAGAGTCATTTATTTAGGACTCTGATTACACTGGTGTTATATGTTTTTTGACTTACTATAAAGAACCGGCTCATACGAGTCATTTATTTGTGAATCATTCTACACTGTGCGTTGTTTTCACGTGTTTAATATACAGTGGTGTGAAAAAGTGTTGCCCCCCTTCCTGATTTCTTTTTTTTTTTGCATGTTTGTCACAATTTAATGTTTCAGATCATAAAACAAATTTAAATATTACAAATTTAAAGATAACACAAGTAAACAACATGCGGTTTTTAAATGAAGGTTTTATTATTAAGGGAAAACAAAATCCAAAGCTATATGGCCCTGTGTGAAGAAGTGTTTGCACCCCTGTTAAAACTGTGGTTTATCACACCTGAGTTCAATTTCTCTAGCCACACCCAGGCCTGATTACTGCCACACCTGTTCGCAATCAAGAAATCTCTTAAATAGGACCTGCCTGACAAAGTGAAGTAGACCAAAAGATCCTCAAAAGCTAGACATCATGCCGAGATCCAAAGAAATTCAGAAACAAATGAGAAAGAAAGTAATTGAGATCTATCAGCCTGGAAAAGGTTATAAAGCCATTTCTAAACTTTGGGACTCCAGCGAACCACAGTGAGAGCCATATTCACAAATGGCAAAAACATGGAAAAGTGGAGAACCTTCCCAGGAGTGGCCGGCCAACCAAAATTACCCCAAGAGCACCGCGACGATCATCCAAAAAAACTGCAGGCCTCACTTGCTCAGTTAAGGCCCCCCCCCCCCCCCCCCCCCAGTGTTCATGATCCCACCATAAGAAAGAGACTGGGCAAAACTGGTCTGCATGGCGATTTCCAAGACGAAAACCGCTGCTGAGCAAAAAGACCATAAAGGCTCGTCTCAGTTTTGCCAGAAAACATATTGATGATCCCCAAGACTTTTGGGAAATACTCTGTGGACTGACGAGACAAAAAACTTTTTGGAAGGTGTGTGTCCCATAACGTCTGGCGTAAAAGTAACACTGCATTTCATAAAAAGAACATCATACCAACGGTAAAATATGGTGGTGGCAGTGTGATGGTCTGGGCTGTTTTGCTGCTTCAGGACCTGGAAGACTTGCTGTGATAAATGGAACCATGAATTCTGCTGTTTACCAAAAAATCCTGAAGGAGAATGTCCATCTGTTCGTGACCTCAAGCTGAAGCGAACTTGGGTTCTGCAGAAGGAGAATGATCCAAAACACACCAGCAAGTCTCTGAATGGCTGAAGAAAAACAAAATGAAGACTTTGGAGTGGCCTAGTCAAAGTCCTGACCTGAATCCTATTGAGATGCTGTGGCATGACCTTGAAAAGGTGGTTCATGCTCAAACCCTCCAATGTGACTGAATTAAAACAATTCTGCAAAGAAGAGTGGACCAAAATTCCTCCACAGCGCTGTAACAGACTCATGTAACAGCAAATGCTTGATTGCAGTTGTTGCTGCTAAGGGTGGCCCAACCTGTTATTAGGTTTAGGGGGCAAACACTTCTTCACAAAACCCCCCAAAAACGGTAAACACAAGTCAATTGAAAGACGCAGACATTCAATGCAGACTGCAAACTCACATTCAGTGGCACTGACGCCAAGCTGTGCAGAAACCACGAGTAAAGAGACCGCTAACATGAGTCTTTACTGTCACCTACTGCCTGAGTAATTTACTTACAAGGCCTCCGATCCTATTGTTATAAACACAACCCTGAACCTCAAAGGCAGTCAAGGTACATTTTTACACAAAATTCTGCTGAAGTGAGTCATTACAGTCTATACAAACACAAATTCCTATAACCTCAATCATCCACTGCTTAAGCCACAACAGTTCACGGCCTTTCATAGATGTGAAAAATTACAGGTTAACAAGTTTTATCCAGTAATTACATAGAATGGGCCTTGATTTCTACGGCTTGACAAGGTTTCTCTCTCTCTCTCTCTCTCTCTTCGAATAAAATGCAGAATATATATCAAAAGACTGGCATAGAAACACGCTTGCCAATACCGAGTCATAAGAAACAGCATATTAAACTGCCTTTACAAAAACTATACAAGACATTTAAGATTTTTTTTAAAATCTAAAATACATTGAGGCAACTTTTTTTTATTGATCAGTTATAAAAACGTTAACAACATGCTACATAGAACCCCCCTTAAAAAAACGATACCTTATTTTGCAATGCGAAGCAAACTATTTTCTGTGAATGTGCGAGACAACCGATTTATTAGTCTTCCTGAAATGACTAGAAGAATAACAAGGTGCAATAAACAGTAAAGCTATTTGCGCTACAACTATTTTTATGATTATGATAATACATTAACATAAGGAATAAAAAGCAGCCATATAAAGCAGCATAACTGACTTTTTTTGTACAGGAAAAAAAACCTGAGAAGCCTCGCAGTTAGTTAATAAGTTAATAACATTCCAGTTAGTCATGTAGTAGCTAATAAATCCTGTTTGTCTAACATATACTGCGCGAGTACGACCAATAGATGGCGACACAGCCTTACATAATTCATAGAGGGGTTCATAACACACCATAACAACTCAATTTGAAATAGATGGGAGTTATGAACTACCACTCCAAGAGTTCAGATTTCCAACAGATAACCAAATTATCACTCTGTACAGCTTTAGAATTAAATGCATGTAAATAATGTTAAAAATCAACATCAGAGTCGGTGCATGTATTTGAACAATCTGTGGTTCAGCCAAGTTCAACTGACACGAGCTGAGATCTTCAAAAGCTGGCCTTTAACCAGAGGTTTGTAAGTCCATGTTCTCGGACTGTGTCCTGATGTGACTGAAACCACAAGCTGTTTCAGAGAAAAGCTCTTGGCACATGCATTATACCTAAATGCCCTATCCTGAATCACACATTTGTGTTAAACTATAAAAAATATGAAGAACCCAATCTGAATATTTTTTGTACTTTACCAAGTAAGGAGCTGCAATATCAAGACAACACCTAAACAAACAGAAACAGACATGGGCCACGCTCATTTATACGTGCATAACTACAAGAATACAAATATTGTAAACCACTTATTAATATGACGATATATAGGATATATAATATTTGTGAAATATGCTTTACCTTTGAAATTTTGTGTACACTCACGTGTGGAGGTCCAAGGATAGGTGAATATAATATATTCGTTTTTTACTTAGTGGCTACATTCTGACATTTTTAGTCATTATATCGAAATTTGATACAAAATTGTACATATACTTTATTATAAAGTGTAACTAGGTATGTCTTGTGTATAACTGAACTTGCGGCCTGGGATTTCAACACATCTTTTCATGGTTCCATTAAGTGTTTTTTATTACTCTAATTAAAGGTTTTTTAGTTTATGAGACATTAAAGACATAAACATGCAACATTACACTTAAACAAGAATCACAAGATAACACCAAGAAGGCATGGGTTTACATCCATAGAGAAAAAAAAAAAGAAGCAAAGTCAGCATATACCCGTTCAATTTTCAAGTAACTCTTTAGCGAATTAAATTGTATCTACATTTTTTGTTATCAATACATTTGAGAGACTCAAAATACAAATGAAAATCAGTCATAAAGGCTTTCAAACAGGGTTTAGAACTATTGCTTTTACTTTTATGAATATGAAATTTACCAAATAAAATCATTAGATTCATCATAAAGTTGACAGATGCATTTTTTGATATACTCTATTAAAGGTACAGGGGTTGCGTAACGGCGTGTGACGTCAAAGCAGTCGTAAGACTTCAGTCGCGCGTCGCGGCCCTCGGCAGCAGCTCACGAACAGACACGCGAGCGGAGCGCGCAGCGATGGGGCTCAGCGCGAGAAGACCCGGATCGACTTGGATGTTCTGAACCGCGTCGGATCGATCGCTATGGAGAGCTGATCCATAAAGACAGCGAGAATTTGAACGTCGCTGATTGACATCTCCAGACTCATCTCGAGCCGCGGATCTGTTGTTAGTAGTCGAACTAACCCCAACCACCCCTGCAGCGGAGTCCGGGGGTGATGCTGTCCGTTCTCTCGTACGGTAGACTGGTGGCCCGGGCGGTCATCGGCGGACTCTCTCAAACCGACAGCCGCGATTACAGCCTGGTGTCCGCCAGCTTCGGCTTCGGGAAGGATTTTCGGAAGGGGATCTTGAAGAAAGGGATGTGCTATGGAGACGACGCGTGCTTCATAGCCCGACACAGGTCTGCTGATGTGCTAGGTATGTCATGATTAAAGGCTCTTTATGATGCACGCGAAGATATTTTGTTTGAGAGAACTGGTTTAGTCGAGGACCATCGTGGTTGAATCGCTTCTGACGTCACAGCTGTCGCACAACAAAAGCCTTATAGCCATCATACTGTATATGTCAGTTATTAGCATAAACCGGTTCAATCTTACTTTAACATGAATATTTCTCTTTAATGTATTTTATTATGATACTGAAAAACAGGCTATATATTTATCATAGCTATTACCGTTACTATAAATAATGGAGCACAATGATAAAAACATTTTGTAACAGTGACGTCAGACGGGCCTTTACGAACGTTCCGAATCGGATTTTAAATCGGAACATTCCTCGCAACAAAGTATCATTTCCCATTGTGACGTCAGTAGCGTTCAGAACTACGCATTCCGTAAACCTACTGAAATTACCCAGTCGTTTCATTCCAAAGATCATCATTAGAGTGTTGTCAATTTATTTTATTATGAAGTGCTCCCACTTTTGATTTGAAACAGACTCGCCTCTTCGGTCTCATTATTATATTAGAAGGAAAAATGTTTTGGCAGTATCTGCTTTCTTTCTTGTATGAATGTTTGCTTTATGTTCCCCTTTGCTGTTTTTATTTTCTTATTTGGTATATATATATAACTATATTTGAATATATATTAAATTGTGTTCATGCTTGTTGCCTTGTGTACATTTACTATACAATAAAAAATGAATCCAGAATTGGTGCAGCTGTCAGCAAACAATAACAGAGTGCGAGTCTGTTTCTACTGTTTAGTACTCCACGTGACTGGAGGGTCTGAACGGTTTTAGCTAATGTTACAAAAAGCACTAAACAGTACTTTCTGTACTGCTATATGGAGGGTTATGAGCACAAAGTGAGATAAGATATTAAAAAGGATCATGTGTTAGGCTACACAAACTAAGTGTGACACCTCAGTGGCTTGTACTTTAGTAGTTGAAAAGTAGTTCATTTGATATAGTTGCTGGAATTTGCAATGATACCATTCTAATACTATTCCATAACCTAATAGTCCTGTTACATCATAACATTGTCTGTAACCTGAGAATTTGAAGTGTTAGGGTTATCAAGAGTGCACATTAGTTTATATAGAACACAAAACCCATCTAGCTACAAGGAAGTCAGTCTGAACGATGCAAAACAAAAGATGAACACTGAAGACCACAGACCAGGGTTTCAGTCTTCCTTTGTCTTGAGTAATGGCTGTGCTTAATGATGCAGATCTTCAAAGAAAGCAGCTTTGTTCATTTGGGATTAAATTAGTTCATTATATTTTTAGATAGCTTTTTTTTAGTAGTCTTCAAAGTTGATTAGTCCTTGTACCTGTTTTATCTGTCGTTTAACCCACTCATAAGAAGTACACCTACAAATTCAAATGGAAACATGTTAGCAGGTCTCTTAACGTCTGCCAAGACCTACTTGGACAGCTGTATGTCAAAGTCAAATTAACCTGGGATATAAATCCTCTTCCGCAGCTCAAACACATGGGCAGGGTTCTGTCATGGCCTCGTCTTTGAAATGGCAGTAAGAAGGAAGAACCGAGGCTTTTGTGCAACTTTAAGCCATAAAATCTAGCTGTGGAAATCCTAGAGGTGCTTTTAGAGTGGATGCAGGTCGATGTGAGGGGACTTGCCTTGTATGGTCACAAACGAGGGTTCCTGCTCATTGTCTGTCAGATGGGAAGCTGGGAGGGCTTTGTAGGGAACATTCCCTGTCTGGTGGACAGATTTGGATATGCACATGACATCTGTGGGGTGTAGGCCGTAAACGTTTGCCTTCTCAATTTCAAGACCGGCGCATCTTGCAGATCATTTCATTTACTTTTGTGTTTGATTATTATGAGTTTTTCCAATGGCTGAATGCATACAGTATATTATGCCTATAAAAATACAATCGTATGATGGCAAATGGGCACAAAATTGCTATTTAAATTAAAAATTGAAATGAAATTAAACTTTATGAACATTGCAAGTCAAAATAGTGAACAGATAGCTGATTGATTGCCATTGTTGATTCTACCACTAAACATAAGCATTTTGCTTTATATATATATCAGCTTAAAAATGATATTATTCTGCATAAAAATTGGTGGGAATCTTTCAAAGTCTAATTCTATTTTGTGGGTAAACCGGTTTTCCCTTCAGAAAGATGGGTACAGATACAGTCATTTTACCTCTTGCTAACCTCAAAATCTTACTAAATAATTCAGTCTGATCTAGATTTAGTTGGTCAAAATCATATAATCACAGTAGAAATTATTTTATAATTTTATGGTTTAACATTGTGTCACAAATATTGAGTTTTTAAAAATACAGTAAAAACAGTAATATGTGAAATATTATTACACATAAATAACAGTTTTCTTATTGTACTCTTTTGTCAAATGAATCCGTGATAATAAAGCGATTTTCAGATAAGTACAACATGTATTGTATTAGTTTCTTATTTCTTATTATTATCATTGTTGAAAACTGTTGTGCTGCTTCAAATTTTTGTGGAAAGCGTGAAGGCGTTTATTTGATATATAAATCTTTTGTAACATTCTGAATGTCTTTACTGTCACTTATGATAAATTTAATGCATCCTTGCTGAAAAAAGGATCCAGTTATTTCTAGGAAGTCTGCAAAATATTAGCGACATTCAAAACAGATGCAAAATAGATGATATTTTTGCAGTTTAATCATTTAGAAAATGCAGCTTTCTAATGGTTTTGGTCCTAACTGTGTGTCCTATAGGAGTGGCTGATGGAGTAGGTGGCTGGCGTGACTATGGGGTCGATCCCTCTCAGTTCTCTGGGACGCTCATGAGGACGTGTGAGAGGCTGGTCAAAGAAGGACGATTTGTGCCGAGCAACCCAGTGGGAATCCTCACCACCAGCTATTATGAGCTACTTCAGAACAAAGTACCGCTATTAGGTGAGAACATTCATCTTTAGATTATGTAGTGAATTAATTTCAACCTACAAAATGGAAGTGTTGTGCAATGGAAGTACAATGCTGTACAATGGAATTTCAAATTAAATGCAGCACAGATAAAGCATTTGCATTTAAATGTATCCTTTTAGATTTATTCCTTTAATATAATTTCTGTTTTCTAAAGAAAACTGTAGAGAGATTAGATTATAATGCATTTAAGGCTGTTGGGATTGCAGCATTATGCTCTGGCTTCAATTAAGGTGCGGTCGCGCAATTTGGTGTTCCGTTCACTTCCATTAAAATGCTTGTGTAAACAGAAGAGCATGCGTCATGTTTTCACTACAAAACAAAGTTCAGTTGTGTATCAATTGAAGTTCACAGACATGTGAGACCGTACACACAGATATGCCATAAAACTGTGGAATGGACGTTATGTTCTGGGACAGTCATGAGTAAAGTTTTATTTTTCCTGACTTGGGAGGGAAATGGTTTTTGGGAAGGGCCTTGGCTCATTTTTTCTCAGGATGAGATCAAAGCCATAACTAAAATAGAATGGACAGAAATGAGTCATTGTGCTGCTCTCAAAAACACGCTGTGGGCTGGATGAGTCACAAACAGAGTGTATACTGGGTCACAAGATTAGATTTTGGTAAATCTGCACAGATTCAAAGCTAAACGGCAGTTTTTGTGATTTGGCCTGTTTAAAGGGATATTCCAGGTTTGATAGAACACTCTTAAAAATAAAGGTTCTTTATTGACATCAGTGGTTCCATGAAAAGCGTTTAACATCCATAGAACCTCACATTTCATTTTTTATTGCACAGGTTCTTTATAGTGGAAAAGTGTTCTTTAGATTATTAGAATGTTCTTCACACTAAGAAAAATGTTTATTTTAGGAGCTGTTCACTGAAAGGTTCTTTGGGAACCCAAAACAGTTCTTCAATGGCATTGCTGTAAAAACCACCTTTTGGAGTGAAGTTAAATCTGAAATGTATAATTTGTTAGTGTTTAACCCTCATGTTGTGTTCTGGTCATTCTAACTCAACGAGCATATTCTTTTCCTGAAGTTCTAGTTAATATCATCACATTGGACTAAATCTTACTAATTTTGCTCATACAGGGTATAACAACTTCCCCAAAATGAGGATAACTTTTGTAATAAAAAATTTTTCCCCACCTTGTTATACTTGTAACCGTTAAAAATGACACGTTTTCTTGTTTTCTTTCAATTTGCACAGGTTTGGTATTTCTTTTTGGAACTGATTGATCGTAGGCCTCATTGATCTGAACTTATGCACCTTATTTTTTGAGTGAACATTGCCAAAATTATCCCCAAATAATGCCTTTTTATCACTCAAAAACAGGTGCATATGCTCAGATCAATGAGGTCTATGACCAATAATTAAAAAAAAAAAATACAAAACCTGAAAGAAAAATGACAAAGATTTGGTGATAATATAGCATAATGAGAGATTTACCATCTATACCTGTACAAGATGCAAGAAAAGGCACCTGAATTACACTAGCAAACACACTTATAATGCAATGACTGAGCAGGTGATATTAGTAATCACCATATTTACATATAAATCAACAATAACTCAGTATTTTAGAAAAAGGCTATAATGTAGGCCAATTGTATGAAATAAACTTCAATCCCTGAGGCTTAAATCAACCGTTTTGCTATAAAGTCTGCTCCTATCAGTGATGAGAATTCTATAAGGGAAGGATAAAAAAGAAATTTGAATAATAATCCACTAAATATGTACAGAATAAACTACGGATGATGCACTGATTAAAATTCTGCCTGATACGAATACATTTATAATTATGTTCAAGTTGTGGCATGATTACAGATAAATGGATATATTAAAATTCTATACTCTTTTGTCTAAATAACTATAATAAAACACTAAAATATAAAGTGCTACATGTGAATATAGGCATCACAGCATTATAACATCCAGTATGAAAAATGGATATTAATTTTAAGATTTGATAAAGATTACATTTAACAGTATTATTAAAATATTAGTGATTTTAAGAAATAATTGTGTTAGCTGTGGCAAAAAGTGAATATAATAGAATTGCCAGATTTATCATGCAAAAAGCTTGGCAATTTAGTAAAAGGCTAGTTACAAATCCGAAAGCAACATAAAAGTTAATCCCTGAGGCTGAAAGTAATTGTTTGGTATAACATCTCTAGACAACATATTTCCAGAACAAATGTACAGAACAAAACAAATCTCTATAATCTTGGTCACTCTTGTTGCTAGGCTTGTGTGTAATCCTGAACAACCTCAACAAAAACTTCCCCAAATGGGTCAAAAGGAACTGTGAATTTCACTGTGGAACACATAATATGCTTTATCCTGAACCTGAAATAAGAGAAGCTGAGACAGGGCTTCTCCATTATTAGCAGTAGCCAGCATCCCCAAGAGAGAAAACCCTATTCATCATCCAGAGACTGAAGGAGAACAAAGAAGAAATGACGTAAGATTTAATGAGACCACTTCAGCCAGTTCTGCATTTCCCAAAGCTTTTCAAAAGTGTGAACTTGGAGGTTTTGTGCTTGAAGGCAAATAAAAACTATGACCTGTACCACCCATTGTGCTAATTCTGTGTTGAATGGACTTACGTGTTCTTACGCATCCTCGTTTTGCTTTAATGTGTCTCAATTTGGGTAAGGAGTCGTACAAACCAAAAACAAAGAAAACAATATTTTCAAAAACCAGGCTTAAACAAGAAGATACAAGATGAACACATGATCACATACTCTACAGTTCAACAGTTTAGGCTAAGATTTTGTGCTTAAATTATTACAATTTAAAACAATTGCTTTCTATTTTAAGATATTTTAAAATTTAATTTATTTCTATTATGGCAAAGCACGTTTCAGCACACCAGATACTTTCGTCAGTTTCTTTCGTGACTACAAAGGTAAAAAACATCTGTGTTTCTATTGAAATAAAAATAGGTTGTACAGATTATAATGTACTTACTAGCACTTTGAGTCAGTTAATGTATCCTCACTGCTAAAAGCATGATTTCTTTAAAAAATAGTCTGGGAGTGTATAGTAGTTCAATGTACCACTATGGCTCTGAAACATTGAGATTAGACACAAGAAATTCCAACAGGTGAAGTCTTCTGGTATGGGAGGCCACGAAAAACGGCCCCCATCTGGCGGACCTCATCTTCAGGGGGTGTCTTGACATCCCCTAATCACCCTGATTAGTACACTTTTCTCTGACCCACTGGGAGGTCACTGTACCCTGCTGGCGCTGGCAGTCAGGATATCCCACGTAGCGGCCATCTCCAAAATACACGAGAACGGGGACAGTGATGGAATTCGCCAGAAATGTGGAGTGAGAAGAAATATATCCCTCCCCTATCATCTCACGAAAGAGTACACTGGAGTGGTTTCATCTCTCTGCGCACTAATGAACGCTCCACCACATCCCTCCACAATGGTCTATTGAAGGCGACAGACAAGGGGATGAAGTATTTTAGATAAATGCTATAACCCAACAAGTGCCCACAAGAAAGTTAGACACACGACAGACACAATATAATATAACCAAATCCAGCAATCAAGCGTGGCTGTGTTTCCTCACTTCAAATGACAATACAGCTTGTTGAAAAGGAAATTGTGTAAACCTTACTATGAAGTTGGAGCTACGTGATTTGCTTGGAGAAGGCAGAGCTGAGATGTGAAACACTTCGTTCATTTAGCGTATCCACTGGTGCCGTGGGACCTGTTAGCGTCACACCCCTAGAAGAAAATCTGTGTGAACCAGCAGACAATCTACTTGATAAATAAAAATAGTCACGCCTGTAGTTCTAGATATATAGCACCGGGTTTGGGGCAGAAATAGGCGCAGTTTCAGCCCTAAAATCACCTGACTGCAGGAAAGGGTCTTGTGAGGGACTTTTACAAGCCCGGCACCGCACATGTTGGTCAGGTCTGTGCTTTGAAAGTTCTCCTTCCCACAGTACCACGCCACCTGAAATGTGGTCTTTATTTTTTTTTTTTCTTTGGTCCCCAGGTACCGGCTTTGTTAGCTCCCCTCCCCTCGCTCTGGACCATCGGATCCCAGCGGGTGGGGAATACACTCGGACTGTCCTCACTCCCGTAACGCACCTACCTTCTATCCCTACGACCCTTTCACTCCAATTAGGTTGTTTTCTGTTTCTGTATCGGTAGACATAATCCAGCTGTTATATCTTACTTATTGATAATAGACCGGCATCTATCGTTCCACTCTACTTATCTTGTTTGTCCCCCATTTCCACCTGATTCCCCCCCTCCCCTGCTGTCCCCTAATCACATGATTGTCTCTGGTGTGTGTGATCAGTCTCCCACGTCCATAAATAGGTCCAGCATCTCTCAAATATCTATGAAGTTAATATTAATAAATCTCTAAAATGTATCATAAATATTGGTAATCATATTGCACCGGCACCTGAAGCCGACACCAATTTTTTTATGTCAGAGTCATGATATCGGCCAGTGCAAATCGCCTCGGTATGCGTCTGGACAAAAGCTCACCAAAACACATTACAAACATTCTGTCCAACACAATACCCCCCGCGGGCAGAGAAATATAAGAGAGTATGAACCAAAACAGTGCATGCTTGCTCGTGCCATGACGATACACCAAAAGAACTTTTTACGAAAACAGTTGAAAGAGCATGGTCTGTATGTACAGAACTGTCCCCAGCCGCCTGTGTGGCAAGGGGGCCGGTGTGTATAGGGTGTCATGTCCCCGGGTGCGGAGCCGCGTATGGTTGCTATGATGCATGCTCACAGGAACCCCAAAACGAGCGAGGTAACGTTAACAACCGATTACGATCCCACTGACGAGTATATGGCACAATAAAATGATAGTTTCTGGTGGCTACAAGCGATTTTATATGACAGTAATGTATACTTGTTATAAGAGCGTAAGTTGTGACTCCAGTTGAGTTTACAAGTCGTCTCTGGTCTTCCAGTGGATTGATGCCATATCGGTCTGTCCACATTTAATGCCTCTCACATGGCAGCCAAGCCTCATTCTTTCTCCGTTTGAATTTAGAGGATGCCAGCATGGCACTTGAATGAATGGAGAGAAGCTGTAAAAGAAGAGCCACCAGACAACCGTTGAACAGTAGCCTACAATAAAAGAAAAGAACAACTGAGGGAATTTTTATCTTGAAGCAACTCTGATTGAAATACTTCCAGACTGGTTTGTAATAGTTGTTATCCTATTGTATTTTATATATGTAGCCTACAGTCGAGTAAATCAGTTAACAAAAGGCTTGAGTGCGTTGTACGTTTTTAATTCGTTTCAATAGTACCAGTGGTTTTAGAACCTATCCATCCTTTTTTTCCAACGTGGAAGTATGCCGTTTTTTGTGAATGTGTGCGAGACTTCCGGTCATTAGCCGCTGTAGGGAAACGAGAAAGAAAACAGCGGGCCGACTACCCCAGAAAAAGACACACCAGGTGTTTCTAACCTCGTGAGACCCCATTTTAGGCCTTTTTTTTTATTTTTCCTCCTTACCTTTACAACTACACCAATGATTTCCTCCTAGGGTCTGCTATCGGCTTGGTCGTGATACGGGACTCCAATACTAATATCGTACTAAAAAAAGACATGACTGACCAGGCATTGCATCGGCAACAACCCCACCACCCACCACATCTTCGCTTCCGGCTTTCTTTTCTTCTCTTACCCCATCACTTTTTAATACAAGAACACCTCTAACTATGTCTATAACAGAATGATTGATTATACCATTTTAAGCAACAATGTGTGTAAAATTGAGCATACAATTTTTCTCATGAATATAATGTGATCGCGAAATAATTGCATCTAATGTGTTTTGGGGGCAAATGTCATTGAAACGAGTGTATAATGGGAGTAAGAATGACAGCTTTTCCACATCATATTTTATGTCTCCGCAAGCTTCTTGTCCCTTATACTCTTCCTCGGCCTAACTCATTGTGGTTCCCAAAATGTGTAATAAAATGGTTAGTTCACCGGTAGTCCTCCTATGAGGAATGCATGAAAACCTCCGTGTCGTAACAGAAAGTCATATTTTGATTGACAACCATGTTCTAGATGTTGAGTGAGGACACAGTTTAAAATTCAAAAGAGTACTACTTTTGTCTGTGTTCTATTATTTGTTTATTTTTTATATGTCGACAGGTGCATTCATACAATATGTGATAGACTGGACCCTTATAAAGTATAGTCGTTGCAGCAGCCTCTCAGTGGTCGTGACTGTCAACGATGTGGAGATAGGAGGGGTGCAAACGCTCCATGTAGAAAAAATATACTTTTGTTTTAAGAGACGACGTGATGCACATCTTACCACGCTTTTTTTTCTTTCAAAAATGTTATAATTTGTTTGTGTACATAAGTTATGTTATAAAGCAAAAAGTACCTAGTGCCGCTTTAAAGAATCTAAACAAAATTGGGTACAGAAAGTTGGTCATTAAGCAAAGCAAAATGGTGTCTTTATGCTAAGGAATATAGAATACAGCAAGCAAGGCACAAAGTCAAAACAGCCTTTTTAGACATTTAAGAGCTTAAAATATGACCAAATAAAAGGCATTTCAAAATGGTGTGGATTCCAAAAATACATTGTTAAAGCACTTTAAAGCCCAAGATGTTTTATTAAAGTGTTTTCAAATCTAATTAAAATCAGAGCACTTTCTTTGCTTCACTGCTTTGCAATGCAATCAAAGGCTCCATTAACCACATGAAATCAAATGATTAGGGTTTAAATAACTATCAACTGCACCCCGAAGCGCTCCTCTGGTGGATTAGAACAGCCTGCCTATGGTTCAGCCTTGAGGCGTTTTTTTTCATTTTCCAGGTAGGCTATTTGCGTGCAGGTCAAAGGAATTAATTGTAAATTAGTCGCATGCTTGGTTTACATTTGGTTATGACAAGATGAAGATAAGGCTTTTTATGTGGCTGTGGTCCCTTTAATCTGATAATCATATATCAACAGATAAATTACATTACATTTAGTCCTGTAGCAGACGATTTGATCCAAAGCGACTTTACAATGAGGACAAAAGCAGTAAAACTAAGTCTGGGTTAGCTAAACACCAGTACACATAGCAAGGTGTATATATTATCATATAGAGATACTATATAATATAAGATGATATACACACGACAGCAACAACACAACAAAAAGAAAAACAAGTTAGCTTAGAATAGAAAAACTAGAAAGATAGTGTTGTTGTTTTTGTTTTAAAAAAATTAAAATATAATAGAAAGTGCTTGAGTTAGAGGGTCAAATAAAGGTGGAACAGATGTGTTTTTAGTGGTTTCTTGATGATGGTTAAGGACTCAGCTGCTCGGAATGATTTGGGCAGGTCATTCCACCAGGAGGGGAAATTTAATTATAAATCAGTGAAAGTGATTTTGTGCTTCTTTGAGACGGCACAACAATACGCCGTTCACTTGCAGAACGCAAGCTTCTAGAGGGCACATAACTCTGAAGTAATGAATTTAGGTAAATGAGCCAGTGGTGGTTTTGTAGGCAAAACATTAATGCCTTGAATTTAATGCAATCAGCTACTGGTAGCCAGTGCAAATTGAAGTGTGACATGCGTTCTTTTCGGCTCATTAAAGATTAATCTTGCAGCTGCATTTTGGATTAATTGTAGAGGTTTGATAGAAGTGGCGGGAAGACCTGCCAAGAGAGCATTGCAATAGTCCAGCATGGATAGAACAAGAGCTGGAACAAGGAGTTGTGTGGCGTGGTTCTGAAAGAAAGGGCCGGATCTTCCTAATGTTGTATAAAGCAAATCTGCAGGACCGGGCAGTTTTAGCAATGTGGTCTGAGAAATTCAGCTTATCATCAATCACAACTCCAAAGTTTCTAACTGTTTTTGAAGGAGTTATGGTTGATAAACCTAACTGGATGGTGAAATTTTGATAAAACGATGGGTTTGATGGAACCACAAGCAGTTCTGTCTTAGCCAGTTTGAGTTGAAGGTGATGGTCCGTCATCCAACAAGAATGTCTGTTAGACAAGCTGAGATGCAAGCACCCATCGTCGGACCATCAGGATGGAATGACAGGTAGAGTTGAGTGTCATCAGCATAGCAGTGGTATGAAAAGCCATGTTTCTGAATGACAGAACCTAATGTTGCCATGTAGACAGAGAAGAGAAGTGGTCCAAGTACTGAGCCCTGAGGCACCCCAGCAGCTAGATGTTGCAACTTGGACACCTCACCTCTCCAAGATACCTTGAAGGACCTATCTGAGAGGTAAGACTCAAACCACTGGAATGCAGTTCCTGAGATGCCCTTTGCCAATAGGTTTGACAGGAGAATCTGGTGGTTCACCGTATCAAAAAAACAGCAGACAGATCCAACAAAATAGGTATAGAAGATTTGGAAGCAGCTCTTGCCAGTCTTAGGGCTTCAACAACTGAGAGCAAGGCAGTCTCGGTCGAATGTCCACTTCTGAAGCCAGACTGGTTGCTGTCCAGGAGGTTGTTCTGTGTGAGAAAGGCAGAGACTTGGTTAAACAACTCGTTCAAGTGTTTTTGCAATGAAAGGTAGAAGGGAAACCGGTCTGTAGTTCTCTAAAAGAGTTGGGTTAAGAGTGGGTTTCTTAAGAAGTGGGGTTATACGAGCCTGTTAAAATGCTGAGGGAAAAACACCAGTGTAAAGGTATGTGTTAACGATGTGAGTCCAGGTACAACTGCAGGAGAAATGGCTAGAAGGAGATGAGATGGAATAGGATCAAACGGACAAGTATTAGGATGATTGGAAAGGATGAGTTTAAAGACTTCTGCCTCAGAGAGTGGAGAAGGATGAAAACGAGTGTATGTTTGCTGGTAAGATGTGTTTGACAGTTGTGGTGTGGCAAATTGTGCACTAAGGTTTGTAATTTTATTAATGAAGAATGTGCCAAAGTCATCAGCTGTTAGAGTTGATAAAGGAGGGGGAAAATGTGTTTAAAGAGCAGCGAGATTAGGCAAATTGTTAATTTTGGTGTGTAGAGTCCTTTGTAGCAAGTGGAGGCATTATTTAGCAGAGATGAAGAGAGACAGTGAGCGATATACATAAGATCAGAGTATTTGTGATTTGTGCCATACTCTTTCTGCAGCTCTGAGCTTAGAACGATACTCACGGAGAACATCAGATAGCCAAGGGGCAGAAGAGGTGGTACGAGCTGGCCTGGAAGACAAGGGGCAGACAGTGTTTAAACAAGACGTAAGAGTGGAGCAGAAAGTATCAGTAGCACGATTAACATCAAGAGATGATCACTGTTCAGGGCAAGGAAGCAAAGATGAAACCATAGCAGATAGCCAGGAGGGTGAGAGAGAGCGTAGGTTACGTCGAAAAGTGACATGTGTAGGGGTATGTGTTGTGTCAGGAACCATGTTGAGGTTAAAGTGAGGAGGAAGTGATCCGAGGTGTGCAGTGGAGTAACAAGTACATGATCAGTGGAGCAGTGTCGTGTGTAAATAAGGTCCAGTTGGTTGCCTGATTTGTGAGTAGCCATATAATACTCGCTTGAGATCAAAAGAAGCAAGCAGAGTGTGGAAGTCTGCAGCCTGAGGTTTATCTAGGTGGATGTTGAAGTCTCCAAGCATAACTAGGGGAGTACCATCCTCAGGAAAAAATTATTTTACAAGCATACATTTCAGAAGTCATTTAACCACAAAACTGCAGTTACAATGATTGAAATAGGGGCTTTAGAACACACTGCCTTGCAGTATTAGTCCTTGTAGAGGACATCAAGATGAAACCTGAATAAGATGACATCATCGATGTGTGTGTAGTAATAGTAAACAAAGCAGTTACACATCAAGGCCACAGGGTCTATTTACATATTCCATAATATACACTAATTTCAGTCACTAGTGGATATTTCAAGTCATTAACCAAAACATTATGATTTTCAGGTTACATTTATGCTGTCTGATAAGAGTGAAAGAGTCTATATTTTTTGATAACATGCTCCATTACACAGCATTAATTTATATCAGAGCACAACTTAATGCAACAATGTTGCAGATCTTTGTGTGAAGCAACATTCTGAAATGTATCTATATTGCACATAATAACTAGATACTTCAAAAATTTCGCAAAAACGTTACAATGTTTAATTGGCTGATGCAGATCATTTCTTCATTGATATTGCAATATTGATGAACCAGTTCATAGTACAACGCATACATGGAAAGATTACACTTCTTAGATGAGGAAGAATCGCTCATCATTGATACAGTCACTGCAGATATTAAGTATATTTTGTGTAATTACATCACTACAGTAGCTACAGAAGAAAAAAACAGGACAGTTTTCTAAAAAAAGAAATGTTTACTTCAGACACATTCTTGAAGGTCAAACAAAGCTGCATTCTTGTAATTAGAGTGGTATTCAAAGGACCTTATGCAAATACGAAAAATATTTTTAAAAACTAATATGATACAGATCTACATAAACCAGATAATTGTGCTATGCACCTTCAGAGAAACAGTTCAATTCATATAATTAAACCTTAAACTGTTCCTGGCAAGAACTTCCATTAACGAAAACAAAGATTTAAAAAAATCTGAAGACTGAAGACACATAGTGTTAACTTTACAAAAGGAGAATAACACTGTACATCTTAAAAACGTAGCATATACACAGCCTAACAATTCTTGTTTCTGCTGTATTACGTTTGAAGATGTGATTCGTGTACAATTGGGTTTATGGCATGAACAAGAACCTAGGCTACATCAGTAGCTAATCTACTCCTCCTCCTCCTCATCATCTTCTTCCTCCTCCTCCTCCTCCTCTTCATCATCCTCATCATCATCCTCCCCACCATCTTTTTTGGACAAGCCTGCAATTCCCTTTGTGCGGTATAGGGCAATATCCTACAGAAGACAAAAACATTAACAAATTTATCAGGATGCATCCACAATGTAGCAAGTTTGAGAATACTGAAGACTGTTCAGGGAAAAAAGACAAAAGAAACTTTACCTTGTCGTACTTCTCCTTAAGCTTGGCTGCTTTCTTCTCATAGGGCTGCTTCACCTCAGCCGATGAGCTATTCCACATTTCTCCAAGCTTCTTGGAAATGTCTCCGATGGACAGACCTGGGTTCTCCCCCTTAATCTTAGGGCGGTAGTCACCACAGAAAATGAAGAATGCTGACCTTGGGAGGGGAAAAACATGCATTAAAACAAACCATCTTGAAAAAGGTTACTTTGCAATAGGAGTGCACAGCGTGAACATACGGTGGTCTCTTGGGAGCATTGGGATCCTTAAATCGCCTCTGCTTCTCACCCTTCGGTGGAATGTAGTTCTTCATTTCTCTCTCATAGCGAAGCTTATCTTGCTTGGCCATATCCTCAAACTTACCCTTCTCTTTGGCAGACAGTGTCTGTTCAGAATGAGAAAAGGCTGTATCAAAAAGTGCAAGGTACATTAAAAAGCAGATTTTTGCAAAGATGTTCCCAAATAAGCCTAAAAGCACAACATTTCCATATTATAATGGCATAATATTTATCAGCGTTTTTCAGAAAGTACCTTCCATCGCTCTGAACACTTCTTAGAGAATTCAGAGAAGTTTACACTGGCTTCAGGGTGCTTCTTTTTGTGTTCTTCACGGCAGGTTTGCACAAAGTAGGCATAAGAGCACATCTTTCCTCTGGGCTTCCTTGGATCTTTCCCCATCTTTCCCCTTTTTGAAAAAAGATATTCTCAAATAAATGAAAGTGACATGCTATACTCTTTTATAATTTGGATTCTTTTACAATTATGATGCAAACACTTCCTACACGTGTATGTGTGTGTGTATATATATCAAACTTTTATGTGTATTTTACATTAACGGAACATTCACAGAAGCGTCGCCCAAGAGCGGGCAGGTTTATTACATAGGGACCGCCTTAAAATGCCTAAACGGTGCAACAATAATATTTCTTCTTCCATTTTGAAAAAAGCCATCTTCATGAGAGAAAGTCCCCATCAATTGCCTCCTCCCACATTCCTGGGTAATTTCGAGGACCCTAAATCACCGCACTTCGTCCGTTCCTCGCCCCTGGCCCGTCGCTTTCCTATATCATCGCCTCCCCTATGGAAGAAGTTGCTCTGTATGGACACAGTGTCTGTAACTATGAGCGCTATGCAATGGGAGTTTCGCTCTCGTATGTCCGCCGTTCAACTGGAGCCACATGAGCACAGCTAGCAGAGCCAACATGGCTTCCTCACTCTCTCTCTTTATGTCTGCCAGTCTGAGCCGCATACACACACAACACCGGCGGTGGGAAACAATATACATATAATTGTAAACCCTCTTCCTTGCGCGCTTTTACTTGGAAAACACCAGCGTTCATTAAACAGACCCTCGGGTTTTCGTACGAGTTTAAAAAGCAGTGCAAACGAGCTTGGCTGAATTGTATTTTATTAGTCGAGTTGAATGGTGTTTACACCCCGTCCGTCTCCATCCCCCGCCACTCATAGGCAAACGCACTCCGCAAGCCAGCCATATTATATTACTGAACACGGCCGCGAAACGTCCCGTTCTGAATGACCAGAGCGGAAAAATGCACAAAATGACTAGCACATTCCCTCGGGACTGGTAAGTTAAATCTATTCGAGGTGTTATTTTAGTCTGTATGTGAGCATGCCACTCACTGGTTCACACAATAACAGCTTTAACTGAGACCCCAAAAACCTAACTGCTTTAGCTGGGATGGCTACCGGACAAATATCGCAGCCCATCCCATTAAATACTAATAGAATACTGTCATTTCACAAGGAAAAAGCAACCATGTTTTATCTTCAGAAGATTTTTTTCAGTCAGGACATTTCACTGTGTAACGTAACTAAGCGCACTGGCTGAATGACTGGTCGCGCTGCCTTCCCCAAATACGCAACTACCAAGGGAAAAGGTGTTGTAATATACGACGTTTTTTGAAAAAATAGTTAAGGCCTTGACAAGCATATTATGGTAAAACTCACCAGCCTTCTCTATCTGCAGCCTCTGTGGACGCCTAGATAAGGGGGCTTTGAAGTACAATAATAACACCGACGCGCGCTCTTCCAAGTGCGTGCAGAACCCTCCGCTCACGAGAGTCACAGTATACAGTCAGGAATCCTATTGGCTACCGCCAAGTCTTGAGCGCCTGTGATTGGCTGTCGGCTCACTATAGCCCCTACGAGAGCAGAGGTGTGGTTGGCTGTTCGTCGGCGAAACGTCATGTTTTTCCAACGGCGCGTGAATATGAAAATCCATCCATTGATACAAGCGTAATAGTATCAGACACCGTTTTGTTCTGCTGGGTACTTACTATAGTATATGCAAGCACGCCGTTGTCGTTTAAGTAAAGGTTTCAATTTGTATGACGACTGTTTGCTTTGAATTCATAGTATTTCAAGGATTTCACCGCACAACTGCGCGTTGATAACTCTCGGAACGAAAGAAGAAGAAGAGTGTAAGTTATACTTCCTACCAGGCTGTGAATTACGGGGTTTTAGAGGGACCTGGACCGTTTAACCCCTTTAAAGTATATCAAAACAAATTGTGAGTTTTGCAAAGTACATTAAACAAATGTCATTCTACATATTAGATAAGGAACGTTTCAATAGCGTTTCGGTGAAGAAAAAGTATGCACGCCGCTCGAGCATTTTCTGGTGGATACCGTTTTTTACAATCTCTGGTGGATACACAAAGCACAACGCTGTCAATATTTATAATTTAATTGCATATTCACATGTCACATGTACATTACAAAATAAAAGTTAAACATGTAAAAGTCTACGCCTAAAACATGGTTTGCAAATCGTGCAAATGCTGAATTTGATCCATGTTGTCTATTCAACAAAACTAGTGGCCAATTCAATAAATATAAATTAAGGAATTCATTCATTGATAATTGTTTTTCTTTTAAAAATGAGTACAACACAAGGGTTTAATAAACATCACCTGAAATGTAGGACTTTATAATTCAATGAAGAATCCTGAATGAACAAAACAGAAAAGAATGAGTAGGCCTACTTTATTATTCATCTTTTATTGCTCCTTAACAAATAACACATTTGTCGTAGCTAGTACAGTTATCAAAAGCCAGTTTTATTGTCTTTGAAAAAGAAATCGAGCAATGTATCCAAGCTATTTTACTCTTTTTAATTAGTGCTTTTCTTTTCGTTATTGTGTACTGCATATAACATTTGCATTTGTTCCTAATGTATTTTTTGTGATACCTTGGCAATATATAGGCTATGTATACAGTATAAGGTAATCTTGAAATGCACCATATAATGCTTTCCACTGAGCGGCGCTACGCCCTAATACAATCGAACTAAAACTCCTGTAAGTTTTAAAGAAATCTAAAGGGATTTCTGATCTTTTTTTTCTTTTTTTTTTTTTTGGATACTTTTAACTAAGAGGAAACATGTGAGAAAAGAAATACAGCTCTCGTGGTCTATTATAATCATACTATTTTAACTTTCTATTGTTTTTTTATTGCATATAGGGCTATTTTGCTTAAAATTGCGTTGAATATGTGGAACCTTGTCTTTGGGTTTGCGTGCGTTCATGCGCGTCATTATACCTGCTAAAAGGGATGGGCGATACCCCTTATTTTGCATTCGATACGATACCGATATTTTTCAAAGCAGTATCGTCGATATCGATACCGATTCGATACTTCTGCACTAAACGTTTAAATTATGAAATGTATTAAATTAAAATGGGTAACGAAAACCACTCTGTATTTAAAACGCATTTTAACCCGTTTAATACCAAATTTTCCGAAGATGAAATATCAAAAGGATGTTCATTAGTAACCTTTGAATAAGCAATAAATAATAAGTCTTTTTTTTGGGAAAAAGTGTTGTGAAAAATTTGTATTTTCCATGGTTAAGTCACAATTGTAACGGTGTGACTAATTGTGTAAGTGTGTACGGGATTCTGCACAGTCTTAAAAAATTGTATATATTATAGGGCAGATATTTAACGTTCTGATAATCTCGGGTTACAGCTAGGCGAGAGTGAGAAACCCGAGTTATACAACAAGATAGGAGTACGTGAGACAAATACAACAAAAATAAAACCAATCAAACGTATTTCAAAAATTGTAAATTTTTGTACAACCTATATCATCCACATTTGTATATTAGTGCGACCAGTATTTACAATCCGCCATACTATTCAAATATTTGTACATGGTGCACTTTGGATGTGCAATATTGTGTACGTGCCATTGGGGTCACTGACAGGTGAATGGCGTTGCATGCAGAAAGAAACGACGGTTTCTTCTGACAGTGTGATGCCTTAGTTAACGCATACAGAACTAGAACATGATCTATTATCTCTCCACGTCAATAAATAATTGTAAATTGAGAGAAACTATGCCGGCTACATTTCAATTTGTTTATGTGAAATAACTCAAACATTAATGTTTTTTTTTTTGGTCACTCTGATAAGCATGGTCAGGGCGAGACGATTGCCCAAAACCGTTTAATGGCATTCTATGGATACTTTGGGAACGCAGCCTGTGTGATCTGGCACTGTCAGCGTGAGTGAATTGTCTCTGTGATTGATGGTTTAACTTGAAAAATTTTGTGTGTTTCCGATGAGCAGGAAAAATATTTCATCTACACAATTACTCGTAACAAAGGTTGATTCGTCCAATAATGAATATTGTACGCCGATTATTATTATTATTTTTTTTTTTAATAAACAAAACCACTGGTAAATAAATGCACCTTAGTATCGATATTTTTTTTTTGAGTATCGATACTTTCGATACTTTCGTCAGTATCGATATATCGATACGTTACTTCGGATCGATACGCCCATCCCTTAAAGCCCCCCGCGGAGCGTCAGTTGTTGTGCGTTTCCTATAACAACATCAGCTTACAGAAAACCTCAGATAGGCATTAGCGATGCAGATCAATAAGTGAAAACTTTTCGAAAGAATTCCAGGAACGTCACAACAGGTGCGTCAAAAGTAAAAGTCAGCACAGGATTATTGCTAGCAGTCCAGTTCTCTTCTTGCAGTGCACTGATCTGTACAAACGACGGAGCTCCTGGTGAACGGTACGTAATATCTGATAAGCAGATCCTGAATACTTTATTGTCGTTTGGACAACAGTAACAGAGGCAGATAATCTGTCAAGACAACCATGGCAATATATGGTTAGACAAGTCTATTGTGATTTTAATATTTTCAGTGTGTTACTTAAGTATGATTCAAATTGTGTTGTTTCACTGTACATTTTAATCTAGATGTTAACAAAAGATGGGAAGTAGGCTTATAGGACTTCAATGAAAGATTCATCAGATAGACCATAAATCAAATGGAAGGCGTTTCCGTGCCAGACTAAAAAAAAATATAATTCTGTAAGTTAATAATGCGAAATTTCTTCAAAAATTATGACTAGTCTGTCTCGGTATATCGAGAAGACTTATGTCCTCGGAATAACGACTTCGTAGATCTCGAAAAATGAGTTAGTTTTCATAATAATGTTAGTTCTCTAAGTAGATGCGGAAACTGTTTCTCGAAATATATGATTAGTATCTCGTCTATAAGAGGAATGAAGATCTTTCTTCAAATAAGACAGTAACCTAATCAAAGAAAAAAAAAAAAACGAAAATTACGGGCGCCTCCGGAACGCAAGGAGGACAGCACGCTAGGCAGCCATCTGCTTGGTCAAAGCTATGCGGAACACCGATAGAAAGATTGCTATTGCTCGTAATCAAAGTGGATATGCTTAGTCTTCATAAATAAACACGATTTCAGATCAATTATCTGTGTGTAGTCTTTTGTGTAATAGTTACTCTGCTAGATAGTTATGGCTTCAGACATTCCAGAACAATATTTCAGTTAAGAAATCCAGGCGTTTTATGAAGAAATGAAAGCCATTACACATATAAACTTAATTTATAAATGTGTATTTCGATGATTTATTAGTTTTAATAGCTGTCCCTTTCATGCATCACATGCAACGTTAGCGATGTTCCTGCATGGCTTTGACCAACAGAAGGCGCTAGCGTGCTGTCACTCTTGCGTTCCGCAGGCGGCGAGTAAGTCTTTTTTTTTTTTTTGGATTAGTTTTTTTTTTTTTTTTTGGATTAGGGTAAGCTATTATTTGTGAAATAAGTCATTATTCGAGAAACTAAGTATAACAAATGAGAGCAACAGTCAATTGATGAGAAACTAATTCATAATAATGAAGAAAAACACTAGTCAGCTATTCGCGAGAAACTAAGTCATAATTAATGACGAAGAGCTAAGTAAAATAATGAGAACTAAGCCATTATTTCGAGCAACTAAGTCATAATAATGAGAAACGTAGTCATAATAACGAGAAACTAAGTCAAAATAATGAGAAACTAATGAGAAACTAATGAGAAACTTGTCTATCGAAACGCGAAACAAGTCTATTTCGAGAACACTAAGTAGCTATACTGAGAAACTATGTCATCTTATGAGAAACTACGCATTATTATGAGCCACTAAGGTCTTATTGTCGAGAAAACTAGAGCATACTGACTGAGAAACTACGTCATATTAGAGAAACTAAGGCATATTCTGAGAAACTAATCCTACTACTGAGAACCTTAAGGGTCATAATTCGAGAACTAAGTTCTCCTAAGAATAGAGCAACATCCGTCAGTCTTAGAGGAAACTAAGTTCGCATAAGAGAAATAAGCAATAATGAGAAAACTAAGTCATTATTCGGAAACAAGTAATAATAAGAGAAACTAAGTCATTTAGTTTCGAGAAATAAGTCATAAAATGAGAAACTAAGTCAGTATTCGAAGAACTAAGTCATACATATGAGGGAACTATCAATTCGAGAAACTAAGTCCTAATAATGAGAAACTAAGTCATAATAACGAGAAACTAAGTCATTATTATGAGAAACTAAGTCAGTATTATGAGAAACTAAGTCATTATTAACGGAAACTAAGTCATTATTATGAGAAAAAAAGTCATTATTACGAGAAACTA
>JADLZN010002052.1:0-209158 GCA_018155175.1 Sinocyclocheilus anophthalmus | reverse complement strand
CCCTTCAGCTCAAAGCAGCCAACGACCTGCAGTGGCAGAGAAAGGAACAGCGAGACTGTGACACAAGTGGACACCTGACACCAAGCCTGGACAACCAGGAGCTGACCAGCATCATCTTATCCTTGGCCCACACCCTCAAGGGCCTCAGACGGGAGGTAAGTGAACTGAACCTGCAAGTCACGGAGTTCTACAGGGAACTGACACCTGCTCAGCGAGAGAAAGCACAGAACGGATGCAAGGAACCTCACAGAATGGTGCGACAGAATGAAATCACCAGTCTTCAGGAGGCTCTTACAGCTGCTAGACACCAAGCGCCGCTTTAAAAAGCCATCAGACAGGACTTGAAAGGAGAACTGTTTCACACAAAGTCACTATTTAAACAACATATGTGGAACTAAATGAGCGAGACACCACATCTAAGGCCTTACAAAGCCAGCTGCATACAGCCAAAGCTGAGGTCCAAACCCTGACTCAGCAAATAAAGAGGAACTTGACATGGTCCAGAAAGAATTTAAACAGTCCTACCGACTGAGCATAGACTTAAGCAAAAGACAGCCGACTGAACATCACGTCGCCAGCAGTGCAAGCCCTCCACGCCTTTTGTTTTCACAAGCTACACCTAAGTCTGTTCGTCTGGGGGGGGTGGAGGGCCAAGCTCCCTGAAAACCCTGAAAACCGCTGCAGCTGCAGAAGAAAAAAAGTTTAAAACGTTCAAAGGGGGGTCAAACCGCAACCACTCAGGTGGAAATGCCACCTGCAGCAGCCCGATGCTGATTCATGTCACAAATGAAGCGGATATGCTTGCGACCACAATGTGAACAGTCATGAGGAAAACTACGCACAAACGACAGCAGCACTTCCGGTATCCCCTGGCACCCAGTGCCCAGATCCCGGCCCCTCATTGTAGAGCCCGAACAATGGCGTCCCTTAGAGAGCACTGCCGTTGGGTGTGGGGTCAGGGGGGTGGGGGAGCCCCACTGGTAATAACAACAAATAACATACCAAAACAAGAAACACACCAAACCGGTGGGGAAGACCGGCCGACCGCACGGCAAGTGCGCGTGTGTGTGCAAGGACCTTTCTAGAGGATCACTGCAGACACACACACCTTGTGACCCCACAGACCCCAACGAGCTGAGACAATACATCTGGCAACCTAAATATTGCAGAGACCCTGAGGACATCAAAGGAACTGTTCCTGCAGCCTCACAAACCAGCACTTACAATCCCAATCACCAATCTAAATAACTATCCCGTCAGACCCCGAGTCTGAACATGGACTGATCGCTGCTGATTCTGAACTTCACAACTCAGAATCCAAAGCGGGCACCAGAAGGCACCCAGCATTGCCACAATGCAAAACCCTTCTACAGAAAGCCCCTAGCCAGAAGAGGACACAGCCATCACCATGGCAACAGACCCAGGTTCCAGACCAACCACTGGAAAAGCTATGGAAAAAGGCATCCTCATCCTGCAAAAACCACGGTATGTCCAACAGCAGTCCAACACAACATCCTCCTCCACACCCTTCACAAAGGTGCAGAACGGAGGCTACACAAGGACAGCTGAACACGCCTACCTCTGGGTTACAGGAGATGCTGACACTCGCAAAAGAGCTCCTTTAACAAAACTCAACTAAGGAGTACTGAGACGGACAAACTTCTGACTCCTTGCCTGACGCAACACAGCATCAGACCCCTCCAAGGGAGGAGCATCCCTTAAAACCAGTCTACACCCCAGAAGCAGCCAGACAACGTTGGATTGTGCAACGGGCCCACATGCCCAACAGCGTAAGCTCTACCAACACAACTCAGGCAATCTCAAGTCGGTGCCGCCACAAGAGCCAAACGACACCGCAAACATCAGATTTCTAGAGACGTTCGGGCAGAACAGAGAGCTAAAAACCACCTGCTGCTCTCCTGCCATCATCACTAGGATGACAGGTGACACAGCCTCGACACCTGCTGCATAAGCTCGAGGACCCACACCTTGCTACAGCCTACATCACCACAGCGCACCACCTGACAGCATCCACCACGGCACCACAACCACTCCTGGAGGCACCAACAGCCAGAGAGCCACCACTATCTCCCAGCCGTGAGTGGCAGGTGCGTATCCGATTGTTCTGCACCTTTGACGTCACTCGCTGTTGTCTATTCTACGGACAACAACACCCGAAAAGGGTGAATTTGTAGCGTCTGGACCAATCAAACACACAATATATATTTTGTTAGCTATATTTAACAAATACTCTGTAACACCCCTCAGTTAACAAGCCATATGAGGACCTATGGACCCTTCCCCCGAAAAGCGTAACACCCCAGGAAGCCGAACAGGACCCTCTGTCAATGTTTCCCAGCTAAAGAGCGACCAACCAACGGCTGAGATCACTGGGTTTAAATAGTGCCGAAAGGAATGCAAAAGAGAGACTCTCACTGCATTTTCCATTGGAAGAGACACACTGCACAGTAGAAATTGACTTTTCTACTAATTAATTCATAGGAAAACCTTTCTTTGAATGAACACACATATCCTTCAGTTCATGGTGTATGTTGTCTTTGATATTTTTAGACTATTTTATGCATGCTTATGATGGAACCCATTCCTGTCATCTTGCCTATATGTAATCCTACCATGTTTAGTATCTATGAATTTGCCTTCTGATGATTTAAACGAGAGTGTATATTATATGTTGTTACATAGGCAATATATTAGTGTCCTGATAATTTTTAGTAATTTTGATTCAAGTTCCATATGTAAATTACCATGCTTCCACACAAAGAGCTATAAAAACTCCCCAGTATCTCAAAACTCCCACTTGGGATACCAGCCTTTCTCATTGGACAAGCCCATTTTGAGAGGCGGGGATCTTCTCCGACCTTAAAGGCCTCACACCATGTGACCCGCCCAGAGTCGGTGGTTCTGTTAGGTTCTATAATAAGACATGAAACCTGAGCTAGAACGCTTCTAAGGACACCCTAAGTTTGTGCCAGGCCTCGGGCTTTGACTTTTCCATTCACCAAGATTCTCTTACTCAAACTGGTTCTTTTGTCATCAACCAACTTCAGCAAAGATCAACTGGGACCTTCAGATTGCATTAAACCTCTCTTTCAGACAGATGAGACATGCAAGTATTCAAATTTAAGTCTTATCAATTGATACATTAGGTATAATTTGCACCTTTTTACAAAGGTGTGTTTGAACTAAGAATCTGATGTTTCCTTCAGGCTGTAGATATGCTGAATATGCAAATGGTTCCATAATTTCATATTCTTATTTCTCTCCTCTTTACTGCATTAAGCTTTAACCCTTTCCTTTACAAACTGTATGCGTGTGTGTATGTTAGACCAGTTTAAGTGTTTATGTAGTATGTTAGACTAGTTTAAGTCTTTATGTAGTTAATAAAGTCTTACTTGTATCACACTTGACGTTGTTCATTGTTTGTTCATAACTGGAGTCACTTAATCATAAAAACTTAAAGCTTACTTAAAGCTCTGTGTAGAATTGTACAGTAAGAAAGTTATTTCCCTTAACCAGGAAATTAACATTCTTAGAATTGACAGACTGTTGACCCTGAGAGGTCAAGTAAATACTAGTGGATCTAAATATTTATAATTAGTTATGATTAATTATTCATATTTCCAAATGAGCTGATTCGCTACACTCCCTCCACTTTCCTGTTATTTCAGAATATCATATCTAATAAAAACAAAAATACCTATACAAATATGTAGTGCAACATTTAAATATAGTATATAGGTTGTGAATTAAAGTTGATTGTAATCTCTGTCCTGCTCAGAAAGAATAAAAATAATATAATACAACAAAAACTAGGCTGTAGGTCTGTTTTTAATTTGTGGACTACAGGAATAACACACTAACTGTAAAAGACAAAATGCAACTAAATGTATTTGCCTATACAGTTAACATAGCAAAATAAACAGGCGTCCCATGTCTGTGCTGCTGATGTCAAAGACCACGAGTCGAATCAAAATCTACAATATTTTAAAGCAAATTAATCTATCACCAGGTAGAAACTAGTTAAATTCGGGCAGATGCCAACATGAAGAGGCTGCATGACATGATTGAAAACCATGAGTAGAACTACACAAAGTAAGGGAAAATACAACCCAGAGCTTGACTTGCAATGTGAATAAACATGGTTTGTGCAGAACAGTGTGTTCTGTGCCGCAAATTATCAAACCATCGTAATTCATGAGACATTTGGAAACCAAACACTCTTACTACAACAAAGTAAAATTAAAATATCAGTGTTCCTATTAAGCCTATGTCTTGTTATAAGGTTAGTGCAGTTAACTGTAATATTAATAAAGTTTAATGTGTTGATTTTTTTTTTTTTTTACATTTCAATACCACTTGATTTAAATCTGGATTCTGAAGGAAACCAATTAAGACTATTACATTGACCTTTCAATATTATAAAAAGTCTATTTTCTGGAAAATATGATGATAAAGCCCATAAATAAACACACTGTACCTCTTTGCCACTTGCTGGATGAATGTACATATAGTACTGTATAGATGCATGTCAAATACAGACGTTTATAGCCGACAGTCCTCCGACCTACCGCTACGTTCTTACCGTTTCTGGCCTTTGATTGCCTGTTTTTTTGCCAGACAACATTTTAAAGAAAATGCCCGTCTCACCCCCAGGAACAATATATGAATAGGTATGAATTATTATGTGGCCCACAGGTCTCCAAGCGACAACCCTTAGCGCACACTAACGGCCCATAAAACGACACCCTACCTAGAAGAACAGGGCTCAGTAACGCCCCGTGACATTCTTGAGTCCCTTACCCTGTCAATCAATCAAAAACTGGGGGCACACGACCAACGCTGACACTGTGCTCTCATAGTCATGCATTACAATGCTATGGCTGAAGGATTCGAATCTGTCATGAACGAAACATCCAGTCCGACTTCGACACTGTTTCCGCAGAGGTACGCGCCACTGCTCCGCGCCCGCGTAGTCCAGGACTCCCGAGTTTGAGCTACTATACACTGAGGACAACATCAGAGAACTCATCTGCACGTGAAGCTCTGAAAAAATACAAAGTCTCTTCCAAGTTTCATCTAAACATTTTCATTCTGATACATTACTGTGGCATCTGATCAAAATGTGCAACAGATCATCTTTACATTGTGACAACATTATGGTTCCATATTTTCCAAAAATGCTGCATAACCTTGGCTTTTGTTGGATTCTTGGACATATTCGTTATGTCGCAGGGGGTGGCTCACGTCTGTCACCGCTGACCATCGTTCTCGAGCGCCTCAAGTCGCGGATAAGAAGGTAAGACGTAATGTGAGCAGTCCGACAAGCATGGAGAGAGCCAGGGCGGCGCCGAGGTCTGTTATTAAAGCTTATCACTGGTAAAGATTTAATAGTTTAGATCGGCTGTATAAATGCGACGAGAAAGAGTCTCCTGTCTGACCTTTCTAAACAGACCTTTGTCGCCGGTCACTGCTGCCGCAATATGGTTTCTTTCAAAATAATTTAACAATTGTCATTTGTGTATTCTTGCATTGAGAGGAATACTCAATCAAGCTTTATGTCTTTGCATGGTAGCAAATATATGTGCATTTGATTTTTTTAGGCAAAATGCCACATGACATTTGTAAAATAAGCAATTAATACACTTGTAGTGAATTTATGGGTACAGTTAGAAGCAACAAATCTCTGAAATAAAAGTGGCTAATTTCAGAATCGTGCATGCATTATTATTGCAATTCATATATCTCCAAATGTGTATTTCTAGACAGTAGACATTGAGACTAAACGCACATGTAGCATCCAACAAGTCTTGCTTCATCTATAAAAACATTTTAAGGATCCTTCATGAGATTTCTACTTTCTACATCTGCTTACTATGTGTTGTAATTGTATTATTTATTAGTAAATGTAGACATATAACAACAGGGTAAATACTGCTACTCCACCGCTGATTGGTAGCCTAATCAACGACTAAATTGATTACCAGGGGAATTTATTTATTTATTTTTACTAACAGGACCACAGTTTAGTCTCTGCATTCCTTGGCTTGCTCCTGCATTAGATTACTTAACAAAAAAAAATACACTGGCTAATTTACATTCCATACATAGCCAACAGTTGACTTGTGTCTCCTCACTGTGCATTTTAAATGAAAGAGGAAATTAATTATAATACTTAATTCAAATGATGAGACATCACCCTCTCTCACATGTATGTCCCCACCCAGCTACTGCACTAAAAACTTCATCTAAACACACATAACAGGTGATGACAGACAATTATATAAACAACGTGACTAATGGGCATAATCATTCACACTATCTTGCAGCCGTTGCGCAAATATTGCCAACCAAACTTCCCGTTGGAAAATAAATTCAAAAGTTTGCCAATATGCAGCCGCAACGCAGTGCAAGTGCGCAACAGAAACATTACATTTTGCAACACCCTTTCTTACTAGACGCAAGGGAAATAATAAGTATACCTACTTGAGCCAAGGAAACAGTCCGTGAACCTTCGGAAACAGCTTGTGGAAGGCGGACCATCTTCCATGTCTGACCGCAAGCGAGTAATGATAACTCTTGATATGATATGCGTCTAGTTTAATGTCGACCCGCTGTTATAAATGAAACGATCCGACCCTGAACCGCCGGATGACATCAAAGCGCGTCAAGTCTGTATGGAGCGCCGTGTTTTACGCGCCCCGTATGCGCACGGTAGGCTAGTGTCTACGTCCAGTATGCAGACGCGCCACGTCCTCTTCTCCTAGTATAACGTTGGGAAAATGAAGGCAAGAGGCGAAGAGAAGAGGGCTCGTCTCGAGTGGAGCCGGAGAACGGCACTGAGAGCGGCGGCGTTCGCGTATCTCCTCCCCGGCTGCGCCGCACTCTGGCGCAGCTGCTCTGCTCCGGACTGCTGTAGTGTGTTTTCCCACTGTTCAGGGGGGGAATGGGGGCGTCATTTCTCAGGGTTGCCTGTCCTCTTATGTTATAGTGTCGAGGCAGGACGTTGGGGACTTAATATAAAAGCAGCGTGTAAGGACAAGTGGGTGTTTATGTGTGCTTCCACTAGAGGCCATTCTGCATTATAAAGACATGTTGGTGCATTTAGGGTTCTTTTAAGTACACACAGTTCGGATTTGTTTCTTTGGCTTCTAGATCGCACAGTCACCGAGAGTATTTCGACACGGGTAATACCGTTTGTGCGTAAAAATCACGCAGTCAGGAGCCATAAACCACCGCATATATTGTGTTGAGGCAGGCGGCAGAACTGGAGAAATCAACTGTTTGCTTGCTGCGCTCGTACGTCAGCACGCGTCCAATGACTGTGTGTGTGTGTGTGTGGTGTGTGTGTGTGAGAGAGAGCGAGAGAGAGAGAGCGATCCATCGTGTGTGTGTTGTGTGCGGGTGGCTTCGTCCTGGTTTGGAAATACCTCAGTTTTTGCGCGGTTTTGGCAAAGCTATTACTACTGACAAACCATTAACTCCTGGCACGCAACGGCGGTTTTTCCCCTCAAAAGATTATATCTACGGTGCTATGCACTATGCGTAAAGTATAAATAGACCACTGTACCATCATATTAATGTGCAAACCCTTGTCTGCAATTTTTCTGCAAACCTTAAAATTGACATTACAAATACGAATCCCATAATAATAATAATTTTATAAATCTGCATAACGTCCGTGTAATTTTTATGTTTTCTCAAATGCATAATATGCTGTGTTGCTCCAAATCTACAATTAAAATGCTGTAATTAGCTTGTCAAGTGGATCTGAAAAGAGTTAAAACCTTTTTTTAAATATATATAATTTTTGCATGATAGTATGCGATTCTGAGATGCAGGATGCATAGACTTAATCATCACTATAGGTATAGCTATTCTTCCATTAATAAAAATCATTTCTATTCATATTTGTCTAGGTGAAGACCCAGTGTTATGCAGTTCTAAATCTAATGAAGAGGAACAAAGACGGGAAAATATGAAACAGGCCAGGACAGTTTATGTGATTTCTGTGTTTGTTTGTACATTCTTGTTAGAAACCTTAGTGCATTATTAAGTATCACATCACCTGTATATTTTCCAAGTTTATCACAACCAACACAGTGTCAATTACAGCACAGAGAATATTTAAACTCCATCAAGAGTTAATAAATAGCCTTTTGAATATATATAAGTAAAAAATCGGTACATTTCTTGAAATGTATAGCTTGAAATGCTTTAGGTGATTCAGGCCACAGAAGCATTTAAGATGGAATAAAACTGGTTTTCATTTGCCAAAATCATGCATAAAAATAAATATTAATGCTAAATATGTTTACACTGGTATTGTTTATCATCTTGAGTCAATAATGCACCTTAACCTTTGTCATGTTTCAGTTCATTGCTCCAGTATGGCATGCACAAGTTTGCAGCACAGTTCTTTGTAATTATTACAGGAGTTGGGTTTCTTTTCCAGAATCCTTTTTACCCCGAGGTTTATTCAAAGGATTTCCTGTATCATTTTGACGTCCCATTGACGTCTGTTGTACCCCACACTTTCCAAAACTTAGAAATATTTCTTCATCTGGTGACTGAGCATTCAGATTCTTGAGTCAGTGGAGAAAATAAGAGCTTGCATATTGTTTCTTCAACTGGTAAGAAGTATGCATTTTCAGACAAGGTAATTTATTAGACTTGTAGTTAATTTGTTAAAAAAAAAAGTCAGAGTAACTAGTTAGAGAACACATTAGTGTTTTTGTAATACGAGTTCTGTTTAAACAACTGCTTTCTGGATTGTATGTCAGTGTGAACATTTCTAGTACAGTTTCTAACACAGAAAAAGTTCACATCTGCAAGAATTAAAATTCTATTTGATGCTGATTTGCAATGAATCCGTGTATCATTCATTCGTGTTTTTTTTTATATATATATATTGCAAGCAGAAAAATTAGAAAACGGCTCCTTTTTCATTTTTTTCCGAAAAACGAGAATTCATCTTAAATTTTCGTTTTTCATTCATGGGTGGAAAAATTAATAAACAGCTTGAATATTCGTTTTCTACATGTGGGCGGGAATTAAACGACCCCTTTCTGCTGATTGGTCAGCCGAAGATCAAATCATGCCGTCATCAATTCTTCCGCAGTATCACGCAGCAGAATAATAGTCCTCCGCTGCTGCAGTTGTACGGATTCTTAACGCATTTATTGCAACTTCATTTCATCTTTTTTTATCAAGCAGACTAATGAATAGCTCGACACAACTCGTGCAGAGTCTAACCGGGACGAGCTATACGGTGTTTCTCTATTGTAGACTCAAGGTCTTAAAGTGAATAGGGTGTCCCGCGAAATAATTTGCTACTGCCGAGCTTATTTCCAGAATGTAAGTCGCTTTTTTTATCATGATACATAGGCCTATTGTGATTTATTCCAAAGTGACTTATATTATGCATTTAATGTCAAATAATCTAAATAAAGCCTTTTAAAAGACAAGTATTCCCTGTGGTTCATGTTTGTGGCATGCGCCAGAAAGATGCTCAAGGAGACCGAGACGCGCTAAAGCAGCGCATTCTTTGTTCTCTTTATTTTTATTTATAGGCATGACATTTTGTAGTTATTTTGAACGTAATGTTACACAATTAAAAATATAAATTTTACCATAAGACTATAAATGACAGAGTATTAAGTTCCTTGATTAAACATCAAATCAGTTAATCGAATATAATTTAAAAACTCAATATTTTAAACTGCTTTAAATATGACTGCTGCTTATTTCCTGTGCACTTTAATACTGGTCTGCGCTTGACTGTAGTCACATCTATCTGCTTATTGAGCTTATTTAACCCATCGCAATTTATTGGAACTGTGTGAACTAGAGTGATTAGGCTACTCACCTTAATGTTGTTCTAAATGCTTACTACTTAATTAACACAAAAATGTCCTGCTTGCACTTGCCAATTTAATGGCAGAGAATGGACTTTAGGTTTCCCTTTCATGGGAACTTCGAAATGCGCCCTCTAGGGGTCGCTATGGGGAACAGCGCGTCGTGACCCGTGTCTGAACATACATTGAAAAAACACCAACTCGTTGGCCAGCGACAGCCATGACGTCACTACGGTGCGACTATAGTATAAATAGGCTCCGGGTGCACACATCATTCTCTTCTTCGTCTTCATTGACTGTTCTGTTTGAAGCATACATTTCCAAGGAAAAAGTAAGAGCTAACTCTATTCATTATGGCGAGCACTAGCAGAGCATTTAGAAGGTGTGTGAATCCGTGTCATCGTTATTTGACACCAGATGACACACACGATCTCTGCGTTTTTTGTTTGGGTGAGGAGCATGCACGTGATGTCCTTGAGGGGGCAATCTGCGTGCATTGTGAACGTTTTCCAATGAAAAAGCTCCGTTCTCGTTTGTTTCTCTTTTCGAGTAAAGCCATCTGCTTCCCGCGGTTCAGGACCCGCCGCTGCTGAGGCACGGAGGAGAATGAGCTCGTGGGGATCTCAGGTGGACCTGGCCGATGAGTTTAGAGGGGGGCTTTCCTTCTCGCGCTCATCGGCGGTGGGCGAGAGACAGCCACTGGAGGATGGTGTTCTCTCTTTAACATCATCTGATCCGGGGGCCAGTGCTCAGTTGGGCCCAGCCCAACAAGAGCAGAAAATGGATGCGGAGAGTGAAGAAGCTGCCGTTGAATCGGACAAAGGAAGTGACAATGCGTAGGTCGCCTGATGAACGTTATTTTTCTGGCATAACCCTCCAGCTCAGGTGAGCCTTCCTTTCCTTTCTGATCTCCATACTGAGATCGAGAAGGAATGGAAGAGGCCGTTTTCCTCACGCATCTATCGGTTTCAGCATACGAGTTATGCCAACATCGATGCGATGCGCAAAGGCGTTTATGAGAAGATGCCCCTATAGAGAGATGCTAGCCAGCTATCTCTCAATGGGTGAGAAATCGTCTCTCAAAACTCCCTCCTTGCAATCCGTGCCTCTTCAAGCTACATCTAAATTTAATGGCAAGGCATACGCAGCAGCAGGTCAGGCTGTTGCGTGTCTGCACACCATGGCGGTGTTACAGGCATACCAGGCTGACCTGCTGAAAGACCTGGATAAAGGTGAGGGCCTTTCTTCTGATGAGATGGCTGAGTTGCGCCGTACCACGGATCTTGCTCTCCGTGCTACTAAGGAGGCCGCCTCCGCTATGGACAGGTCTATGGCGGCAATGGTAGTAACGGAGAGACATCTGTGGGTGAACCGGTCTCGTTTTGAGGATAAGAGATGGGCACAGAAGGCTAGTGTCACGACTCGCGCTCTTCCTCCGCCTGCGGGTAGGGGTAGGAGGTATCGTGGGTCAAAGGGAGGTAGGCGAGACCTGAGGGATGTGATCCAGACAAAGCGTCAGCGCTTTCGTCCGGATCAGAGTAATACTTGGGTATCCACTCTTTCCCTCAGGGGGTGTAACATCTACCCTTTTCTTCCCCTTCCTAATTCCCCTGTAACCACCATCTCTCCACCTTACCGAGGCCATCACAGTCTCCTACTGGCCCCATGATGTTGTTGGTGGTTCTATGGCTAAATCATAGTAACAACCTTACTGATGGTCCGGTCTAGAGGCTTCTTCGGATAGAGCTCCGATGCGGGAACCATGGTGGCTGAGTATGATCCATGTCTAATGTATGTATATATGAATATATATGTGTATCTACTGAGACTGGTGGTTGTGTGTTAACTTCTGCTAGTTTGAGTGTTTCCCGGGACCTGTGTGTTCTGTCTCTTTTCTAGGATAAGTCCTCGATGAGGCCCCCTCTGAAAGCCGGGTTCGGAACCGGGTGCTCGACTTGCAGTGTTTATTTCACTCGTCGATATATGTCCAGACGGTAAGAAAAGCCGGGTTTCGACTTCATACTTCTGGATCATGCGGCCATAACACAGGCTTCTGCGGGAGCCTTCGTGATCATCAGGCCCCCGGCGCGTCACTGCAAAAAATTTCCTAGTCATCCGGGCTGGGATTACGCTTTCATGCTACCCTGACTCGTCTACCGTATCTGGGTCGCCCTGATGGGCTTCCCGATCACCAGGACATCCCCTCTTGCTGAGTCATTGAGCGGGAGGTATAGGTGGCATTACGAGAACCTTCCTGTGTAAATGCTGTCTCGGGCAGTGCTCCCCTCACCTTTGAGGGCTGTATTTCAGCTTGCCTCTCCCGTTTGGCCCAGTAATTCCGGGTATCTGTAAACAGATGCTTGGAAACCAAATCCAAATACTCTGGTAATGCACACGTTAGCTTTGTGCACTTTTCTAAAAAATCACATCAGTGGGAATGTGCCCATTATGCTTTGCGCATTTTTTTTCTAAAATCCACATAGCTGGTAGTGTGCACGTTATGCTTTGCCCACTTTTTTTAAAATCCACATAAGTGGTAAGTGTGCACGTTATGCTTTGCCCACTTTTCTAAAATCCTGTATGGTAGGGTTACGCGTTTGATCTCGTTCCATTTCTCTGAGTTGGTTAGACCCCGGTACCTTGGGCTCCGCTCAACTAGTGTGTCTCTGTCGACACACTTTGGAAGCATCGTTCCCCTCACCATTGAGGGTTATTGTGGGTATGGTGTTTCTTTCGAGCGTTAATCCCCTCTGAGGAGTTGGATTCCTCGCTCCATGGGGTGTCCTCGTGGTAGTATTGAGCAATGCTCCCCTTTATCAAAGGGTTACCTGTAATGAGCAACGTTATTCCTCTGAATTCGCAGTTCTCCTCTCACATGAGAAGTTTGAGTTCTCTGTTTTCCAGAGCACCTGGAACCAGCAGAATCAGGTGAATTAGTCCCTTCCTCTGCCTCTCTGATGCGCTGAGTTTTTTTTGGCTAGCTTGCAGTATGCTTACCTTTCTGATTTTACAATCATGCTGCAGGTTGATCCCCCTCTCTTTGAGAGCTGGGTTTGTGTTCCCTCAGCTAAGGTAAACTACTGCTAGCATTACATCTTTGGAACATGCTGCAGGTCGATCCCCCTTCTCGTTTGAGAACTAGGTGTGTTGCTCCCACCGCTAAGTAAATTATTGCTAGCTGTTCCAGCTTTGGAACATGCTGCAGGTCGAGCCCCCTTCTCGATTTGAGAACTGGGTGTGTTGCTCCCTCAGCTAAATAACTGCTAGCTGTTCCACCATTGGAACATGCTGTATGTTGAGCTCCCTCTCGATTGGGGGGGGGGGGGGGGGGGGGGGGGGAGAGCTGGATTTTTGCGCCCTCAGCTACAGATTTACTGCTAGCCACTCCAGCATTATAGCCGTAGACATAGTGTTTTTGGGATGCGCCATTTCTATATATGGGCTGCTCTTTCAGGGTGCCACGAGAACCCCTAGACCGGTATTCAAGTGTGTGCACGTTATGTTTTGCCCACTTTTCTAAAATCCACATTAGTGGTAAGTGTGCACGTTTTGCTTTGCCCACTTTCTAAAATCCACCTAAGTGGTACGTGTGCACACTATGCTTTGCCCACTTTTCTAAAATCCTGTACGGTAAGAGCTACGCGCAACACTTCGTGCTCTTTCTGAGTGGTTTAAAACCCCGGTTCCGCCTTGGGCACCACTCCTCCTATGTATCCTCTGGATACCTACTTAACAGGGTGTTGCTACTAAGGGTCTGTTGAGACAGTTCCTTCAGCACATACAAAGAGAAACGTGCGGTATCCCCTGTGTGACAGGCCAAGACTAGTATGATTATAGGCTCTTGGTCGTATTTCCTTAAAGGAATTTATTTCTGATTCCAAGTCTTGAGCTCTACCCCCGGGCCCAGGAGTCTGGCCCTAACAGGTACGTATTTTGGGGTATGTAGCCTAGGCCTTTGGCCGTAGGGAATAACGTCACTGACAGCCGTCTAACGTCCCAGGGGCAACTCCCATAGCAATATGGTAGAGTTGGTACTTAGTGCTCGCCATGGTTCTGACATGCACTCCCCTCAGCATGGTGGCGTGGGTATACCATTCCCCATAGCGACCCCTAGAGGACGCAGTTCGAAGTTCCCATGAAAGGGAACGTCTCAGGTAACTTATGTACCCATGGTTCCCTGAGTAGGGAACGAGACACTGCGTCCTCTAGGTTTCTTGCCATGCTGCGGACGCAAGCTTCAGATGAAGAAGTGGATGATGTGTTCTCCAGGCGCCTATTTATACTATAGTCGCACCAGTAGTGACGTCATGGCTGTCGCCGGCCAATGTGTTGTTGGTGTTTTTTCAATGTATGCTTCAGACACGGGTCACGACGAGGCGTTCCCCATAGCGACCCCTAGAGGACGCAGTGTCTCGTTCCCTACTCAGGGAACCATGGTTACATAAGTAACCTGAGACGTTCCCTATCGATACTTCACTCGTACTGCGTTTGCTTAAGATGCTATGGGAAAACTCCTTTTTCTCAGAATACTGAAGCCTTTTCAATAATGCAGTGTAACTGTACGGCTATTGGTTCGTGCAGTGAATTAAAAACAGAGCTGCATGAGCCTATGGCGACAAAGCCCGCCGGAATGGGCGGGGCATCTGGCTATATAAACGGCGCTCCTTCGACGAGAAATTCGCCATAGGCTCCCATATTTCTGCTCCTCAGCGACTACTCAAGATCTTCGCTCTACGAGACTCGAGCCTTCGCTGGATCAAGACCCCTTTCCTGCTCGGCTGACTGCGCCGCGCTTCACTGCCTTCAACGGCTGCAGCAGCTGTGGTCTTCCCTGTCCCCTGCCGTTATCCGGCGATTACTATAAGAGCAAATTTCTGAGCAAATTTCCGACGTTGTTTCAAATGCCGCGCCGCTACTGTCGCTCGTGCAGCGCTGATCTGGCGATCAGGCGATCGGCAGATCCATGGCCAGCCTTGTGGTGCTTGAGCGCAACCTGTGGTTGACCCTCACGGAGATCAAGGATGCGGATAAGGTCCCCTTCCTCGACTCCCTGGTCTCCCCCACCGGCCTGTTTGGACCTGCGGTTAAGGGTTTTGCTGAACACTTCACCACCGCGCAGAAGGCAATGCGACACTTCTTGCCAAAGAGCTCCAGGTCTACAGCTGCTACCAGTCGTCCCAAGATGGCGCCGACTCAGCAGCCCGCAAAGCCCGCATCATCGGCTGCACTGCCAGCCTCTAAGCCTGAGCCCAGACATCACTCCCGCTAGACGCTATCCATTCCCTAAGCACCAGGGACCCCGGCCCAAAGTAGTGCTGGACCCAGCGCCTCAGACGTCAACCTGATCTGCGGGACAGGAAGAGGAGGAGGCTAAGTCCCGCTGCAGCCGGACCACCCCCCAAGCAGCCTCTGTTGTGCCTCCAAGCACCCCGTTCACTTCCGGGTGCTGACGGCAATGTATTTGTGGTAAATACTGTTGTGAACCCTGGGCACATTCAGTTAGTGTCCACACTACCGATCGCTGTTATAGCGAGAAAAATAAAACACAAACATTTTCAAATAGAGTGCAAAATTCCTCTTCCGCTTATCATGAGCGTTGGGTCCCTGCAATGTGTCCTGTCGCTCGAACCAACCCAATACCTTGCCATGTGGGCCGAGGCCTGGCAGGCCATCCCCAGAGTGTCAGTTTGGGTTTTGGGAATAATAAAGCGAGGTTATTCACTCCAATTCACTCAAAGACCCATGCAGTTCAGCGGAGTGGTCTCCACTTCGGTTCAGAGCAAGGACGCACACGTCCTGCGCACCAAGGTGATGAATTTACTGGTGAAAGGAGCCATAGAAACGGTTCCCCAGCTCAGAGCGAATCAGGCTTCTACAGCCGATACTTCCTCATCCCCAAAAAAGATGGCGGCCTACTAGGGCTCTTCAGCTGCTACCAGTCGTCCCAAGACGGCGCCGACTCAGCAGCCCGCAAAGCCCGCATCATCGACTGCACTGCCAGCCTCTAAGCCTGAGCCCAGACATCACTCCCGCTCGGCCAGACGCTATCCATTCCCTAAGCACCAGGGACCCCGGCCCAAAGTAGTGCTGGACCCAGCGCCTCAGACATCAACCTGATCTGTGGGACAGGAAGAGGTGGGGGCAAAGTCTTGCCATCGCTGGACCACCCCCCAAGCAGCCTCTGTTGTGCCTCCAAGCACCCCGTTTACTTCCGGGTGCTGACGGCAATGTATTTGTGGTAAATACTGTTGTGAACCCCTTGGCACATTCAGTTATTTCCACACAACCAGGTGCTGTTATAGCGGGAAAGATAAAACACAAACATTTTCAAAAAGAGTGCAAAATTCCTCTTCCGCTTATCATGAGCGTTGGGTCCCTGCAATGCGTCCTGTCGCTCGAACCAACCCAATACCTTGCCATGTGGGCCGAGGCCTGGCAGGCCATCCCCAGAGTGTCAAAATGGGTTCTGGGGATAATAAAACGAGGATATTCACTTCAATTCGCTTGAAGCCCCTCGCGATACAGCGGCGTGGTCTCCACCTCGGTTCAGAGCAAGGACGCACACGTCCCGCGCGCCAAGGTGATGAATTTACTGGCGAAAGGAGCCATAGAATGGTTCCCCACTCAGAGAGAATCAGCTCTACAGCCGATACTTCCTCATCCCCAAAAAGAATGGCGGGGCCTACTAGGGCTCTTCAATTTATCGCATGCGATTGTCATGCGCATCTCACCAGTAAAGCCGGTTCCGTAATTAGTAGTAAATCTCCATCACCTGCTTTCAGATGGAGCGGCATTTACTACACAGAGCCAGATTTCCTGGCGACCTTTGTTAGTCCCAGGCATCTAAGTGGCTGACAGTTAGGCAATATCGCGTTCATTATCACAGATTCAATCGCCTGCGATAATGAACGCGATATTGCATAATTGTCAGCCACTTAGAATGCCTGGAACTCAGGGTCAATTTTGCCAAGAGCGCGCTGTCCCCCAGCCAACAGATCTCTTTCCTGGGAACAGTTCTCGACTCAGCCCGAATGAGGGCGGTAGTCGTGCCAGATCGTGCTCTGGCTATTCAGCAGCTCGCAACCTCATTCAAAGTTGGAGCCCCTTGCCCTCTCAAGTCATTTCAGAAGATGTTGGGCCTCATGGCCTCTGCTTCTCCGGAACTTCAGCTGAGCCTGCTTCGCATGCGGCTCCATTTTCTCTTTTCTTCAGTACTGGCTGAAACCACGAGTTCCGTCCCACGCCTGGCATCATGGACGTATGCGTGTCAAGGTGAACCGGGCCTGTGTAGCAGCCCTGGCCCCTTGGAAAGACTCTCAATGTATGGATCGGGGCATGTCCCTGGGTATGGTCTGCAGAAGGAAGGTAGTCTCGACGTTTCCAACACGGGTTGGGGAGCGCTGTGTGATGTCATTGGTCAAAAGAGGAGAGTCGGCTTCACATCAACTGCCTGGAAATGCTGGCCGTATGTTTGGGCCTTCGCACCTTTCTGCCAGACCTAAGGGGACACCACGTGCTAGTCCGCTCAGACAGCATGATAGTGGTGTCATATATAAATCCCCAGGGCGGTCTCTCCTTGAAGCGCCTCTTCATACTGGTGGAGCGACTCCTGGAATGGGCTCAGCTCAACTTGCGTTCGCTAAGAGCAGCGCATGTGCCGGGCAGGTTGAACCAAGGAGCAGACATGCTATCTCGGAGCAACATCCCCTCAGAAGAGTGGATGCTTCATCCGCAGACGGTTAAAAAAATTTGGGAGATCTTTGGCAAGGCAGAAGTCAACCTCTTCACCTCAGAAGGCAACTCTCACTGCACAATTTTCTTTTTGAAGGACAGGGATATATGAATATATATTGAGCGTTCCGCCCCATTCAGGCAGTCGGAACAGCTTTTTGTATGCTTCGGTGACCGCACCAGAGGGTCTCCGGTCACGAAGCAGAGACTTTCCAAATGGATAATCGACGCTATCGAGCTAGCGTACACTTCTTTGGGCCTACAATGCCCCATGGGAGTAAGAGCCCACATAACAAGAGGTGTTGCCTCTTCCTGGGCTTGGTCTAGCGGTGTGTCCATTGCGGAAATTTGTGCGGTGGCCGGCTGGGCCTTGCCGTCCACATTTACCAGGTTTTATAACAGGTCCGGGACCTTTCTGCTTAAACGGGCTCACTCTGGCCATATGGCAAAACCAGTGCTTCAGGTGTTTGCCTTCTTCACTGTACGCTCTTGGCCCCCCCTGGATTCTGAGGCTGTACAATTTATCTTGGAACGATTACTCAGCGCCGGGCCGACCTCTGCGAGTTTGGCCCTATTGCCTCCTGCGGGGCTTCCATGCAAAATACTTGGTCCCTCTGGGCCCCATTGGTGCTCAAGGCAAGTTCAAGTATTAGTCGTTCCTCTATCATAGCACAGTGGGATTGTACTGGTTCCCCATAGCGTCTTAAGCAGACATAGTACAAGTGAAGTATCGATAGGGAACATACTCGGTTACTAACGTAACCTCAGTTCCCTGAGATATGGGAACGAGTACTGCGTTGCTGGCCATGCTATGTAGCTGCACGACTCAGTCGTTGCTTCAGCTGAAGTAACCTGAGAAGCCTATGGCGAAGGTCCCGCTTATATAGCCAGATGCCCCGCCCATTCTGGCGGGCTTTGGCGGGCTTCGTCACCATAGGCTCGTGCAGCTCCGCTGCGCTGTCATTGGTTCGTTTTTAATTCACTGCACGAACCATGGCCGTGCTTTATACTGGCGTTATTGAAAAAGCTTCAGTTCAATTTGTTCCCCCGAGAAAAAGATTTTCCCCCCCCCAGCAGTACTTGTTCCCATATCTCAGGGAACCGAGGTTACGTTAGTAACCGAGTAAGTTTTTTTTTTTAAGCGGATGCATATCTGTCGTAAAATAATCCTATGCATCCCGTGGCGTATATTCCAAGCATTCTGAATGTATACTGTGGGTCTGGTGAGAAACAAACCGAAATGGCAAGTTATTATATTTTATGAAAATCTATCTTGGGTTGCAGTCCTGCGTGTGAGTGCGCAGCAGCTCACGCCGCGCACAAGTGCATATCCTTTTGAGATATCAATTATAATCAATTTTAATAAAACACAAGACTACATTATATAACTCTTAACAGCAGGCTGTTTAATATCTGTTGTTCTCCGGTTGTCAGTCAGAATGACAATTCTTCCATGAACATTATAGGCCTATATACAAGCAAAAAGTTCTCTCAAGACCTTCGCAACCTTATTGTTGCAAAACATACTGCTGGCATTAATTACAGAAGCATTTCTATACTTCTGAATGTTCCAGTGAGCACTGTTGGGGGAAAGAACATTATTTCACCATAAACCGGCCACGACCAGGTGCTCCTCACAAGATTTCTGACAGAGGAGTGAAAATAATTATCAGAAGAGTAGTCTAAGAGCAAAGGACCACTTGTGAAGAGCTTCAGAAAGACCTGGAATTAGCAGGGACAATTGTTTCAAAGAAAACAATAAGTAATGCACTCAACTGCCGTGGCCTGTATACACGCTCACCACGCAAGGCTCTATTGCTGAGGAAAAAGCATGTTGAAGCTCGTTTAAAGTTTGCTGCACAACATTTAGACAAGCCTGTGAAATACTGGGAGAATATAGTGTGGTCCGATGAGACCAAAATTAAACTCTTTGGATGCCATAATACACATCATATTTGGAGGTAAAATGGCACTGCACAGCACCCCAAAAATCATAATGGTGTGGCACTGGCAAAATTCATATAATTGAAGGAAGAATGAATGGAGACATTCTTGATAAAAGTCTGCTGCCATCTACCAGGATGATGAAGATGAAATAAGGGTGGACATTTCAGCAAGACAGTGATCCCAAACACAGCCAAGAAAACTCTCAATTGGTTTCAGAGAAAGAAAGTAAAGCTGCTAGAATGGCCCAGCCAATCACCTGACTTGAATCCAATAGAAAATCTATAGAAAGAACTACAGATCAGAGTTCATAGAAGAGGCCCACAGACATGGCCGGACTTACCATTGGGCTTGAATGGGCTGCAGCCCAGGGGCCCCGCCTTGTAGGGGGCCCCGCCTTAACCCGTTTACATTTGTTCAGTTATGTGCCAGTCAGAAATTATAAGCCGCATTTCAACTGCGCACACGGGCCAGCCGGGGCTAACAGCTTCCAGCTTCCAACTACAACATTCGAAGCCATAATCAAACAGCATAAACTGGAATTTATGATTTTTTTTTTCCACATAGAAAAAGGACACGCGTATCATGTCTGCGCTAAGCCGAATTGCCGATTAATTTGTGATCACATGCATGGCTACTTTAAACGGTTCCATTAAGCCTTTAGCCCAAAAGAGCGCACATTTACAAAGATAATGATAAATTCTCACATGTTCACGCCTCACTTCTTTACAGAGGATGATTCTATATTATGTTAATGTTCCACTAAATTAATCTGAAGAGTTTTGAGCGCTCTCTCCCATCCAAAGACTATAGAATACCCTAATATCTTACAGGGACTTTGTCCCGTCTCACTACCTCCACACAAAGTGGAGCAGAAATGTATCAAAACGATAAAAAAAAAAAAATTGCCATTTACAGGGTTCGTATGGTCATGAAAAACCCAGAAAGCTTTTGAAAAGTCGTGGAAATTTATTTTACAAATCTCTATGTAATAGAATATATGTTTAATCATGTCCTGAATCTCGATGCGGGATTGCGCATTTTGGTTTTACTCATTTTCGCAGGTTTCGCACATTTGGAAAATGCATTTAATATACAATGTAGGCTAGATGAGTTAAAAAAAATTCACACAGAATATCAGATTAAGTCAATCATTTGAAAACAGCGTTAGTGGTTCAGCTGTACCGCGTCTTCTCGCTCTCACTCTCTCAAAATTGCCTCACATCAGCGCATCTCGTCTGCACTAAGAGAGCTGCTGCACACTGTGATACAAGACTTTCGCTCAGCTGACAGGACTGTCACTTGCCTAATCGAGTCAGTGTTGCATCATCACAAAAGTTTATCATTTGCACATCTTTTTAAGTCTTTTTAAACCATTCGGTACTCGCACGCTCCAAACTAGTTTTCTGGGAGCTCACGGTCCTCGCAAGGCACGAAGCCGCATCGCAAACACCTCAAGAAAAAGTTATTGTTTTCATTGTTTCTGACTCAAGTAACCTTGCATTTGAATAAATAATGTTACATAAAGACAATTAAACGGTCAGTAATAAATGAACAAGTTACTAGCAATAGCACAAGGATAAAAATGAAACAAACTGTGTTTTAACTTGCTCAGGTAGGCTAGCCTAAAACTAACAGTAGCTTCTACTATTCAGGAACAAAATACTATGATGTATAAAGTCATAGATATAGATTATATTTATATATAAATCCATATTAAATATGAAAAAGTTATTTAGTCAAGAGCAGATTTGAGCAGAGTGATTTTTTTTTCTTTTGTTCTTTAACACAGACTGACAGACAGCAGGTATAAAAGCTGCTGTCACTTTCATGCCAAATGTTAATGTTAACAATGTTAATTCATTGGCCTCTTTTATTTTATTAATGTTAACAAAAGATAGAAAATCTCTCACTGCTCTTGACTGAATAACTTTGTAACTTTAATTTTAAGAATTAATCTGTTGTTTAATTTACAGTGAGTTTACTGTTTTTAATTTACAGTTTATTCAATTTCTGCAGCATTTCTGTACCTGAATGTTTTTCACCAAAATTGTTTCTAAAACGAAATTCAAGTCCTGAGTTTAATTTATAATACTGGCTAAGCAAATTACAATATACTTAACATTCTGGCATTCAGTTATGTGATTATGTAGCCTAACTTACGTTCTCTGCATGAAGTAATGTCTGGCACATTAGGTCATAAATATTGCCTTAAAAGTCATTGAAATTTATTGGTTGAACGAACCCTGCATTTAATCAGTGAATGCCTACGATATAGGAGTTAGCCTATCACACAAACTAGAGTCCTGTTTTTCCGAATATCTGCACGATGGCAAATGTACAATAAACAACAAGTTACTGAGTAACTTTCAGACACAAAATTCTGTTTTGCCCCATCAATGTGTCTCCGAGCAACACAGTGTTTTGTTTCTCAGCATTACATGGACCAGTAAATGGTTCAAACAGGCTATAAGTACAGTCGTTTGCTAAGTTAAATGAATTAGCATTTTAAACAAATCGGTTGATTTAAGGATCCAACTCCCTCATTAAGACAGTCACTTGCTGCCACCTACTGGCGGTTGTAGTTTCATATTTTTTTAAAGTAGCTCATTATTTCATTTTTGCAATCATTTAATATTTCTACATTAAAATGTTGTATTTAAACTTAACATAACTTATGCAAAATCCATCTATGGATTTTGTTTATAGTGATTTCATTTGATTGTTAATAGCCAACATGTTTTTTTATTCAGATTGAATTTATTAAATGTAAGAATCTGACATAAAAGGACTCAGATATGACAATACATTTTCAAAATACATCTCTTTGTTTTTTTCTGCTCAGTGTTATTTCAGGGTTTTGATCTCTCAACTGAGAGATCACATCCTGTTTATTATATTATAATGAATATTCAATATTACATTTAAACTTTGACTATAGCCTAGACATGTTGCATATTAATTGTATACAGTATATGAACCTGTAAGCATATTTTAATTTTTGTGTAGGTTGGTTACTACTCTCTTAATAATGTTCTAGTTGAGGGCATTTGTACGTATAGGTATGGGGCCCAAACATAACCTCAAGCCCAGGGGTAAGTCCTGACCTGCCCACAGAACCTTCAAGATTTGAAGACTGTGTGGAAGAATGGGCCAAAATCACACCTGAGCAATGCATGCGACTAGTTTCTCCATACAGGAGGCGTCTTTAAGCGGTCATTACCAACAAATGCTTTTGTACGAAGAATTAAATAAATTTCAGTAAGCATGTTCAATACTTTTTCTCTGTGTCATTACATTTTATTACACAACTTAATTTCTGAACTTATTTGTTTGGTTTTCTTTGTATGTATGGATTACTTGGGTTGTTACCAACACCTGGTGAAAATTTCATGTGAACAGCACCTTTAGAAATATATTTACTGAGAAAAATGGTGATGTGATCAATATTTATTTTACCCGCTGTATACCCAAGCCAATTTATTAGTTTTTCCTTTTTGTCTTAGTGTTTAAAATATTTATTTTGAAATGAATTAATCACGTAATTAAACAAATAGACTTACTGGGTGAGCAGGGTAGGCTATGGCAGCCGTCATATACCCTGCTATGCACAGCTGATGCAAAGAATATAATTTATATTTACACAGAAGAAAGTCCTGCCTAGACTCTTTCCAGGTATGAGTTGTGTCGAGCTATTAATTAGTCTGTTTGTTTTATGAATAAAGATGAAATGAAGTTGCAATGAATGCATTAAGAATCCGTACAACTGCAGCAGCGGAGGACTATTATTCTGCTGCGTGATACTGCGGAAGAACTGATGACAGCACGGTTTGATCTTCTCGGGACTGGCTGCCGGGGCGGAAGGGGGGGGTCAGCAGAAAGGGTCATTTAATTCCCGCCCACATGTAGAAATCGAATGTTCAAGCTGTTTATTAATTTTTCTACTCCCGACCGAAAAGCGAAAATTTAACCTGAATGCTCGTTTTTTATTTTAACGAAAAAAGGAGCCGTTTTTTTTTTTTTCTATTTTCAATATTAAATAAAAAAACGAATGAACGAATGATACACTGATTGCAATGTGATGTTTGATCTGTGATGGACTGGCCATCTGTCCATTGGTGTGTTCCCAAAAACTTTATTAACCAACTATAGTCATTACCCACATAGATCAATGATTTGGTGTTTCCTGAAACCATAGCTCCAACAAACAATGGCAAACAGCATTGCAAACTTGTGTGGTTAGAACTGCAGCTCTTGCAGCTCTTCTTAGAAGTTAGTATAACAAGTGAACTTACAAGCAAAATATAAGCAAATTACTTATAAGCAAATTAACATGCAATACATTCTATACCCTCCATTCTGTTTAATTCTATACTATATTATAGTGTATTAAGAATCAGTGCCATTTCTAAAGAATACACAAGAATGCACATTAGGAAATCCAGTAGAATGAGAGAGAGAGCCTGAATCATGAATGAATCAAACATCAAATAAAGCTAAACGCCAGCGAACAAAACTAGTGAAGTAATCCTCAGATCCTTGTTTGTTATAGCACCTTCCGAAAATGATGTTGTGATGAAAGTTGTTGAATGAGCCACATGTATACAGAGATGTACTGCATGTTCATAAAAATTTTTTTTATTAAATAATCTTATATTTGTTATTATAAGTATTGGGGAAAGTTACTTTTAAAACATTTTTAAACTCCATGAAAAAAAGTAGCTAATTGTGTCTCTCACTTCGTTACTTTTTGTAGAAAGTAATGCATTACATTACTTATGCGTTACTCAGATATTTTGTTGTAAATTTAAAAGTAATGCGTTACTTTACTAGTTCCTTCAAAGTATCAGATACTTGTCTTATCTGATTACCCCACACTGGTTTATACTATTTACTCCACAACCCTTTTGTGGCATGATTACGGGACGGCCTTCCCCAAAAATGAAATTCTGTCATTAATTACTCACCATCATGACACCCGTAAGACCGTTCATCTTCGGAACACAAATTAAGATATTTTTGATTAATACTGAGAGCTCTCTGACCCTCTCATAGACAGTAGGGGTGTCAAAATTATTCGTTGCATCGATGCATCGCGATGCGGATGTGGACGATTCTGCATCGATGCACTAATAGACCATAATCGATTATAGCCTTCTGACGTCATTCGCATACGCTCTTGTCACGCGAGTATTAAAAATGCACTCTCTATTTTAAAATCTGAGCTTAGCTTTTCCCACACATGGCACGTGCATGTGCGCACTAGAGACAATCGCGGCGGGCTTCATTGCACAGGATATGTGCTGTGAGAAACGTGCGTATTGCTTGACTGTGCTTCCATTTGCTGTTATTTTAGTCTTTTACTTTAGATGTGCTTTCATTTCTGCTGTTTGGAATGCAATAGCCTACGTATTAGATGCACAAAACTCACGTACTGACAGACTTTCACGTGTGCTTTGTGCTTGTCCTGAAGCTCACGGCTGCGATTAAATGCACTTGCACAGGGGCGTAAATTTTGTAAATTTTTTCCGTTGTATCCGTCACAGTGTTGCCAAGTCCACGGTTTTCCCATGGGATTGGGCTCTATTTTATCACTATTGATAAAGGGTTATTTTTCATGTCCGCGGGTTGAAGCATCCCCAATAACGTGTATTTTAGCCCTCAGAACGCGATTTTTACCGGGGGACCGCCTCGAAACGTGGTTAGTTTGGGCTAGTTTTGAGTAGCAATTTGGCAGGTTTTGTTGTGAAAACCTGGCAACCCTTTCTGTCAAGCAGATAACGTTATTATTGCTAACATCGCGACTCAGAGAAAAATACATGGGCATCATCTTTATTAAAGATAAAATAATCACTTTATCCAATGTTTAAGTGAATAAAATAGCCTTGACAGCCTTACTTACTGGAGTTCCTCAACTATTGACTTTGTTCTCTCCCACTGGACTTGTCTGTGCGTGTAGGTGATGTAAAAGAAGAAAGCAGGCATTTGGACAAAAGTACTGTGAGGCAAGGGAGGGGGACGCTCAAAATGTTTCTAAACTTAAAACGCTTTTTTGCCCCGTTTGTGTTGTTTTACTACTTAGACAATTAAGGGGATAACATTATAGGATGAGGGGGGGGGGGGGGTGGGGGGTGGGGTGGGGGGGGGGGGGGGGGGGGGGGGGGGGCTTGGGGGGGTCCTGTACCCCCCGGATTTTCTGCCTATGCACCTGCATCTACTTTTATGATACGAAATTGATGTAAACACAGTCAGTTATGTTTTCAGAACTGGACAAAACATCTGATATGTTGAAATAAATCTGTGCATTGGTGTGAATGCAGCCTATTAAAGCTGATCTCATCAGTAATAATCTTAGCATAATAATAATATGCAATAATCAGTAATAATAACTTAGCATGTTTCTTAAATATCTACAAACATATTATGGTATTTTTATACTTTAGTAGAGTCAAAAACTTACATACAGCAAATTTAAGCCTTAAAGTTCTGCATAATTAAATGCGTGGCCACTTGAGTGACAGGTGGACTGCTGTCACCTGTCAAGCCTAGGTTTGGGCGTGGTTTCAGTAACATCTTCCCGCCTCTTTGCTATTTTCCGTTAGTGACGCACGGTGACGTGCTGCCAAGATGGCGACGGCCGGCTCCGCCAATCTTGAGCTTCAAAAACGCTCTTCAGAAACCTACGGGTGACGTCACGGACACTACGTCCATGTTTTTATACAGTCTGTGATCAAAGCGCAAACAATGTAGAAAATGCATCCGTGTGGCGCAGCTGACACAGAACAGCATTCGTTGTTTACATTCAGTCGATACTCTCTAAAATGGCGCCAGGGTGACGTGGAGGAGACAAATTGTTGAATAAAGTCGTTGTTTTACTTTTCTTTTCTTTCTTTTCTTTTCTTACCGATGTCCTTGCTATGTTTCTGGACCTTGATCGTGGTAATTACCTTGCTGTCTATAGGAGGGTCAGAGAGCTCTCAGAATTCATCAAAAATATCTTAATTTGTGTTCCGAAGATGAACGAAGGTCTTTCAGGTTTGGAACGACATGAGAGTGAGTAATTAATGACAGAATTTTCATTTTTGAAAATTGAAACTATCTCTTTAACAGCAGTCCTATATATAGTTGAACCAACATGGTTCAAATGATGGACATGCCACCAAGTTACAACTTTTTAGTAAAACAGTTTTGACTAGCTAGTTAGGCTTTAATTTCTTCGCTGATGCATCGTACTGCACTGGTTGAGCAATGAGTTACGTCATTGTACAGGAAACGCACCCCAGGGTGTTTCCCTTGCCTTTGGCCCAAGACACTGAATAGGCTCCAACATCCCTGCAACCCTACATAGAACAAAGTGGTTTGGAAAATAAATGGATGGGTGATCGTATATTGCACTGCATTTAACACAGGACACCTCAGACATCACCATAAGATGATATACTGCATGGGGAATAAGTCCACATCGAGTCAAATCTTCATCGTATGATAATCCTAATGCGTTTTCTCTCTGACATTATGAGGGAACATAGTCAATTTAAATGTACATAAACTAAGTCTTTCAAACCAGAGATCCGGTGTCTGTTTGATTTAACATATGGCAGCTCTTTAGTTCACAACTTCATCGCTTTTACCACGCAACCACACTGTAAATAGCTGTGTATATACCCTGGCAGAGTGAATTACAGGGTAATAACCGTATGAAGGAACCTGCCCTGTAACACAGTAAGACGCCACATCAGAGGAGACCAACAGTGACGTGGATGGGGAGCTCACGGCTGATGAATGCTGATCCATTAAGAAAATGTAAAGCAGAAATGTCAGTCGTAAGACATAAAAAGAGTCATTTTACAGCTACCTCTTTTTCCCATTCTAACCACCCTGTGTTTAGAGCCTGGAGGCAGAGGAAATATCCACAGACCAGACTGCGGTTATTATGTCATGCGGCTTTTAGGGATTTCCTAAGCTCTGTATGTTCAAGTGGTATTACTCTTAACATCAGCTAGCTTAGAGGTGCTGGAAATGAAGATTTGTATGTCACATAGTTTTATTGGGATTCTGTAACAAAATCATTTTTGTCTCAAATGTAAAATATGAAGAAAAAAAAAAGTTTTTTGACCGGATTCTTGCTAAAGTATTAAATGTTTCTACATTCAAAAGTATCTGTCAAATACAGTGTTGTGTTGTGATTTTGTTAATGGGCCAAAGGATTATTTGAAACATTGTTTTGCTTATAGTTTATAATTAATTTTGTATTAAATTAGAAAAACATAAAACAGAAGCATTTTCTATAAGTGGGCCCCACTGTAAGTATGATCTCATGTTACAATTTTTGTTATATTTTGTAAACAGAAAAATTTTGATAACAGGCCAAAAGGATTATTTGAGAAATGGACAATTATTGTAGCTCATCTGTATGTACTGTATGTTATATTGAAATGTGGATTAGGTAAACAGTAAACAGTGGAAACACTGTAAACATTTTAAAAAGTAATCTTCAAAAAATAATGCAATTAAGAAAAAAGCAATATATGCAAACAATGTATTTATGAGATAGACTTGACCTCATACTAATGCTCACAAATTAACAATACAGCACTTTTTCTGGGCATTTCCTTAATGTAAGTGAACACAAAACTGTAATAGCTGAAACTGTAATATGTTTAATTCTTTGATTTTTTTATTCTCAAAAGTACTTATGTACCTTGAGTCACTTTAATACAGGCTATGTTCAAAATGGAATATTAACATACTATTTGTGCATCTCTCTCTCTTTAAACGTCTGCTGTGACAATCCACAGGACAGCCGGGGCATTGACGTCAGAGACAGGCCTATGAAAAAAATGGGTCCCTGGAGGCTTGAGGGAACTTATACTCATCTTCACAGCTAGTAACTATTTCAACAACGATGATAAGCGGCAAGCATTTAGCCCCTATTTACACAGTGCCTGAAAAGAAAACCCCAGAGTGCATCCAGACTACAGACATGCATGACGGTGCTTTCATACACACACTGTTTGTGGTTTTCATATTATTTATGTTCTAGTTTCATCTGATCGTGACTGTAATTTTTCCCTGGACAGTTTTGTCTTTGTAAATAAGCTCCACATTGCTGCATGTGTCGTCCGAGTTATCCTTTATGCAACAAAAGAAAAGCAATGCTAGATAACCAGCAAATACAGATAAAACCCTGTTTTTTGAAATGCGCTGGTACTGTATGCAATTCTGAAGCCGTTCAATCTCAGCGATCATTGGTTAAATGAGATTCACTGACGTACGGTGATGCATATTGAGATTAGAGTGACGTTAGGGCAGCGTTTTAGTCTTGCGTGAGCAGTTCCATAAAGAGAATATGAGCGGAAGGTGCCACAGTAGCAGAGCATGGGGGGAGACGCCACATTCATCTCTGTCAGCCCACCGTCATTAAACCGATCTAGGACAGGACCAACCTCAGCATTTGCATACTATAAAATCTTCCATTTCTGAGCAAAAGAATACCTACCTTTTAAATATTTGTCACAATCAATATGATAAATTTTTCTTGGGGTTGGGTTTTTTTTTTTTAATTTGGGCCAGTAAGCATACGCCAAGCAACCGCCAAGAATACCCTAGCAAGTGCAATGAGTTTTGGAAACACTGACACTGTGAAACTTTGCCACATTGACACTGTTTCTGAATTAAATTAAATCAACACTGAACTCAATTGAGATGAATAAGGTCACTATTGTTCTGTGTAATTACACTGTAACAATGTCACCTTAAAATAAAGATAACCATAAAAAAACATAAAATTTTTGTATTTATTCATGCAATAATAACAGCTAAGGCAGACAAGAATAAGACCCCAGGAGTAAAAGGTGAAACAAGGATAAACCATAAACCATTTGTTAAGTAAAGATGGTCAAAGATTGAAATGAATGTTGTAAGGTTTGAAAGTGCTGTTAGGTTGAACTGAAGGCTGCAGTGAGGGGAACTGCAGAAAGCTCATGAATCAAAACACCATCAAAACATGTAAAAAAAAAAGATGGATGGGAGGGTGTTTATCTGTATCAAAGCTCTATCCAATACAGCGGCCGGGTCCAGCACCAGACACACCACCTATTCTGTCCCCCACGCCACGGAACTGCCAGGAATTATTTGCTGCAATATCTGGTGAAACGCTACATACACACTTGTAGTCAACACGTGCATAGCAATGTGAACACAGAATGGAACAGTAGTGTTCCAAAGGTAAAAATCTCAATTAATTTATTGTGTAAGCTTTCATGACAGACCAACTGAGAGCTCAGAGGTTATAAAGCAATGACATATGCTTTTGTAGAAGCTATACGCCAGTGTTATTTGTAACACTTTAGTATAAGGACCAATTCTCACTATTAACTAGTTGCTTATTAGTATGCCTATTATTAACATATGGGCTGTTTATTAGTACTTATAAAGTACATATTATGCATGACCATATTCTACATCCCTAATCCTACCCAATACCTAAACTTAACAACTACCTTACTAACTATTAATAAGCAGCAAAGTAGGAGTTTATTGAGGCAGAAGTCATCGTTAACGGTTTGTTAATAGCGAGAATTGGACCTTAAAATAAAGTGTGACCAAAAAAATGTTTGATTGACAAATTCACAACGAACTACACTACCCATAATCCCAAAGAGCGATCCACCAATCATAAGTCACTGTTGCCATGGAAACAGAAGTCAGGAAAAACTAACATTTTATGTTGTGTTGCACCGAAGAAAGAAAATAGTACAGTGTTGGAACTAGAATGTGTGATATGTATTGTCTATGATAATATCGCAAATTTTAACAATGTGCTATCTGAGTATGTCACTCACTTTGCAAACACCAAACTAAAATACACCTTGACAGACTATGCATGTACTACATGATGTAGCCTATTAGAATGCTGAATGTCAATGAAAATAGTTCTAAACAAAGACCCCCCATAACACCCCAAAAAATATACCTGTTTTTTCAATAAAACTATAATACTTAAAATGAAGTTTTGATTGCTGTATTAAATTTAGACCTGCTCATGTTACATCATATTTCATTTTTATGCGATTTTACAGCATTGCTCATTATAATCAATCACACGTGATTCTGTTGAGCTTAGGAATGCATTAGCCAATCAGAGGCGTTCAGATCAATTATTGCTGAAACCCCAGTGTTTTGTTCAGACTGAAACTCGCGAAATCCCTCAACAATATGCAACAAAGTGCAGATGTACGTACTATGTAATTAAGAGATTCATTTATCATACGGACAGCTTAATTGTTAATAAAAGGAGTTATGAGTGCTTCAACACTAGCTAGACTGAATGCTCATTTAGAGTGTCAACTGCATGATTCAGTTAAATAAAATGCATTTAGAATGCTCCAAAAATTCAAGATATGGGGGCAGAAAATGTATATATTTATATAATTTCATATAGTTAATCACAAATGTGATATTGATTTTATACAACAGTTCAATAAACAAGAAGTTAATATTAAGAGACTTACGTTTTAGACACCAAATTGCCTGTTTTTCCTCTATTTCGGCAACAAAAATATATATAACGGCCGCAAAGGGGGCGCTCGCGAGCACCCTTCTGAACACTAAAATGACGAATGGGACACCCTACGGTCTTGTGGACTTAACGGACACGCGCATGCAGCGGCCATTGTAAGTCCGCAAGACCAAAAGTAAGTGCACATGAAGTGTGCCATTTGGGACAGGGCCAGGGTTTCGTTCCTGAATGAACCAACCGTTTGAATGATCGGTTCAATCCCAATGACTCACTTATTAACAGTGACTTGCTGCCACCTACTGGCGGTTTTAATTTCACATTTAAAGTATCTTTTCATTTTTTTTTTTATTTCAAATATCAGTATTCAACGTTTAAGGATTAAAATATCAAAACATTATTTATGCATTTGTAACTGCAGGTTAAATGCATTAATGTCCTGCATTAAACATTGTGTAAAGACATCTAAATGCCACTTCAGATGCATCTTCTGTTTTATCAGCAGTGGAAAGATAGTTTGTATGATTTTATTTGTTTGGTAACAGCCCCGACTGTCTTATTATTGTATTTGACCTTATTGATTAAATGTAAGAATTTGACACACTTCTAGAAAATAAAATGGCTTTAACAAAGGTAAAAATGCTAATAAAGGGTAAAAATAATTTTAAACTTGCTGAAAAAGATGATTTTCTGTCACTGCTGTGAACTGACCACACACAGAGTACAGCCGTCAGGCAGTCTGGCAGCCCAACACCTCGCAAATGCGTCTGGATTATACTTTACTATCGTTATTCACTGATCATCATAAAATACTTTTTATCTTAGAATTAGGTTTTCTCCACGCTAATAGGAAAAGCCAAAAAATATGATCATATTTATATAGGTTTTATTTTTTATTTATTTTTGAAGGGGTATGGGGGGTTCTGGTTAGGGGGACCCCAAAGCGCTATTCGAACACTGAGCACCCCCAATCTAACTTACTGGGTCATCGTTCACGCAAATCATTCGTGATCCACTTCACCTCCCAGAAAAGTGAGTGTAATTTTTTAATGCGCTTTGCAAATTACCTTGCCTAATAATCGTTTACGATGAATACGGCTACCGCGCTCAAGAGCTGCTCGGAAGACAGGGTGGGACGACACAACTCATATTGCATTTAAGTCACCTGTAACAAACAGCTTGCTGTAGACAGAGCTGTTTTACACTACCGATGAGAAATTTTGACCAAAGTATGTTGACTTTTCATTAAGACCCTAAAGAATATCAACTTGTGGAAATGGGCATCCGATGACCCCTTTAAAACAAAGACATGTCACCATCTACTATTGGTTTTAATTACTTGTTTATAAGTATCATTTTTATCATTTCATATTTCAATATTCACAATTTTATTTTTATAAATCTTATTTTTTTTATTAATCCTATGACTTTATTTTTAAAAAACATAATTGTTTATGCTATTGTAGTTGCAGTGTAAATGCATTCATGCCATCTCTGAGCTGCAATAAACTGTCTGTGTAAAAACATCCAAATTCCTCCCCAGATGCAGCTTCTGCATTGCAAAGATGCCTTTTTTTGATACTGGTTTCATTTGATTGGTCACAGCCCTATAGTGTCTTATTATTCTAACTGAATTTATTGATTAAATGTAAGATTTTAACATAAAAGATTTTTAAGAAAAAATTGACCTGATGAAGGTAAAAATGGCCCAGGAAATCAATTTTAATCAGTTTAACTAGCCACCTCACAGAAAACGAAGAATATACAAAAGGGAGTCAGCTAATCATGATAGGCCTAAACTAACCAAGGTACAAGCACAAAAACACAAAAACATTTTTTTTTTGCCAATTTCGTACTACAATGTTACCACACAATGCATATGTTAGTTAGCTTGACAAAAGCTTTTTACAGCTAACATTTTGTCATCTCTGTCTTAAAATCTCCAACTCTCTGTTGTTGCTTTTCGTCTTTAGCCATTTTCTCACTATGCTTCTGTCTTTTTGTGTCTTTTTCCATGCTGTTGGAAAAGCGCAAATCCTAAGTGATCTTGCCAACTTGGCTACAGCAAATGAAAATAAGAAAGGGTTTTGTGGCACATTGGCTTCATTAGGCAAGTCGAGTCTGAGCATCAGAGACAAAGGACGGAGGAGGGGGGCCTTGCCTCTCCCATTTTAAAGAGCTTCTGTGCTTTTCCACACAGACTCCAGGAATATTGTATCAGTGGTCTGAAGGACAAAAAAGAGGAAGCTGCTTTCTTTAAGTTCACCTCAGTAACGACAATTTTGACACCACCGAGTTCAGCTGAGACCCATAACGGCTGAATGTCAGACGATTCTCATAATCAATCAGCCCAGAACACCTGACACCGTTTTCCCTAAACATTCCCTGTCTACGTCACTGTGACACACTCTGAGGACAATATGGAGGACGACACACACACTTACACTCCCGCATGTGACATCCATTGAGACCAGCGACCTGGAATTTCAGAGAGGCCGTTCTGAACCTGAATCATTGCCCTCATTAACTCCAAGAGCTGATTACGCTGATAAATATGACCCACGTCACCATCTCCTGGGCTCTCGTGAAGAGGGAAAAACACAAATGATGAAAAAAATAAAACAAGCACCGAATTTAGGCACTATATATTTCACACTGTGGTCTGCTGACGTCAGTGAGGGACGACTAAAAGGGCTCACTGTGCTGTAACATCAAAGCTCGCACAATTACGGCTCCACACATTCTCTTTCTTCACACTTCTTCTTAAGCGTGTGTGACATTAAACCGAGCACACATACACACGTAACACACGCATTATGCGCTTTTCATGTCTTCTTTCCAACCCTCTGTAGAATTCATTAGCACAATAGTTTTGGATCGTACAACAATTACAAAACCATACAATCAGATTATTTAATTGGTCGTTCTTTTTTGATCATTCTCCAATTGAATTAATAAAAAACACACAGCTACAACTACTGATATGAAAACATGATATATAAAGAGCAGTCCAAAAGAGAAAATGCTTTAAGTAAAAATAGTACAAATTTTTACTTAAAGCATTTTCTTATGTCTTTTATTTAGCATTTTCTAATGTCATTTGTTTCATTGCAAATTATATTATTAGTATATACACCCACACACACACTAAACCATTATTTATGCATTTTAACTTACTCAATTCCTTGCCGTTTTTTAAAAACAGCTTACACACTAAAAGTTGTACTTGAGGCACACTGAATGAAACCATTCACTCGTATACTGAATCTTCAGACAAAGTGTCCAAAACTGCAAACACATTATCTGCTCTACACTCAGTTTGCAACTGAAAAACAAACATTTGCAAATTTCGGTAAAACTTAAGTATAAGGACCAATTCTTTTTTAGTGTAAATATACCATATTTCATCACTTAGAAATCAAACCCAAAAGCAACTAGTGTCATTATACAGCTCAAGTCAGTTCAGTGCAAAAACTATAAAATTCATCAGTCGTGCATACACAGAGTGTATTTTTTTCACTTATATGAACGTGTGAGTGCTATGAACAACTCCATTGTGAAATAGAGAAAAGAGCTAGAGAAAAGCAGCCATAGTTTCAGAAATTGTGCAAGCAATTATGAAACGTAAAAAAAAACAACAAAAAAAAAACAATCTTTTGTATTTGTAAATGTATAATGATCGTTTAAATCATCTTAAACGTTTAATACAAGCTATATTCTCATTAAATTTTAGAACAAAAAAAAATATTATTTTGTGTTACTGTTACTACAATTGTTGCTTTTTCTTTTAATGAGTGAGAAGTTATTCACTTCAGGAATCAAGTTAATAATTATTTTTTTTGAACCCGGAACATTGTTCTAATTTAAAATGACTGAACTCAGCTTGACATGTTTACACCTAAAACACTAAAATTCACAAGTTTAAGATTTATTTTACACTCAGTATTTATTCATCAGAACCTATCAATTTAAAAGAACTGTTTTCTATTTTAATATATTCAAAAATGTAATTAATTCCTGTGATCAAAGCTGAATTTTCAGCATCATTACTCCATTCCTCAGTATCACATGATCCTTCAGAAATCATTCTGATATGCTGATTTACTGCTCAAGAAACAATTCTGATTGTTATCAATGCAGTTGTGCTGTTTCACTCTTTTGTGCTGTTTTCGGGATTATTTGATGAATAGGAAGTTTAAAAGAACAGCATTTATTTGAAATATCAATTTTTTTTAATAATGCAATGTATTTACTGCCACTTTTAATAAATTTAATACATTCTTGCTAAGTAATGTGCCAACATTGTTGATTCTTATTTCAGTGTATTGTGTGGAACACATGTGTTTCATGTGCTCAGAGATGTCAGTACATAATGTATTATATATATATATATATAGTATTATATGTTGTGGTGTGTGTGTGTGTGGGTGTGGTTATACACATGTATGAGGCTTTACAGTAAATGATAAATGCTAGCATAACCTCTTTTCTCTTACTAATTTTATCAGCTTTTTTTTCTCAATCTAAAAAACAGGGGGGGACAAACTGTTACAGGCTCACTACAAATCTTCAAGAGGAAGAGTCTCAGCACTACACGTCCTGCACAAAAGCACCCGTTTCAACCCCCACCTATGTCTGTCAGGGGCCTTTCTGTCTGCTACAGGATATTTTGTGTGCGCATAAGGGCTCTGAACAGAGACGTCGTACGGCCCCCTGTATCTTTCTAAAGCTGGCTCACAAACCCCTGGAAAGTACAGGGCATTCTTGTGGAAGGGTGCCGCGTTCTGTGCTTAACACAGACTTGGGTTACAGGACGATCTCAGAATAATGCTATTATTCTGCAGCAGTGAATAGCCTCTGTCTAAGTTGAATTCCTCATGAAATTAGGCCAGCACAATAATTGCAATGAAAATACACACAGATAATGACTGTCCTGTTAATGCCATTAGGTGTTTCCTCAAATATGGGCACTTTTATGTTCCATGGGATCACCTTGGAAACTTTTCACTTCGCCTTCAGCATTTATTTTTGCCAATTTGAAAACGTTCTTTTTATACAGAGATTGTATTATTTTACCATAGACCCAGATATTTAATCTTAAAATATGAAGACCCATTATAAAAATAAAAATAAATTACATTGTGAATGCTATGCAAATTGAAGCACAATATGAAATACTTCTAAAAGGATATATTGTGTAAAAAAAATAAATATTAATTCAAACTTTTAAGACAAGACAGTACAATTTTTGTATGCTCTGGTAAACTTGAAGATTTGGGGCTATTTGGCTTTTCATAAAGTGTTGTTTCAAACTAGTGGAAAGAAAACAACCAAAATACACATTTAAGTGTTTATTTCACTTTACCTATTTGCTTCTGAATATTTCAATTACCATATTTTAAGGCCATTTTCTCAAAATGAGTTGTTTTTCTCTTTCATTGATCCCAAAATCTCCCCTTCAGTAGCATTTACACCAAACTTTACAGTTTTACATTACAACTTCACATTATATTCGAATGGTTTTTGCTGAGGTGTTTGTTCATATATCATTTGCCTGCTTTTATTTTAATCCTAAAACATGTGTGACATCTGCTGATTGAGGGAGTGATAAAAAAAGGTAAAAACCTTTGACTCTAGTATGCCAACAAAATAAAAGGAGAATTTATTTTCTGCAAATGTTTGCAAATTAGTGCACATTTAATTACATAATTCCTCATTTGTGCATTTAAACATAACATTTCGGAAAACGTGTTTACAATTATTAATTAACACTCAATCAGCTATGCTTTACTCTTCTTTAGCAGTATATATATTGGTGGTAACCAAATGTATTTGATCAAAATAAGTATTTGGCTATGTCTCATCACCATACCTCACCTCTCTTTTAAATGCATTCTGTTTCAAAATGGTAAACATACAGTAAACAATTGAATGAAAATTGAAACAAATACAGAAATACATGAGAAACGTTTGCAGAAACGCAGACGTGCTGATGGGGGGTTGAATAAAAACGATTGGTAAAACTGCGAGTGTTACAGCTCACTTTATGTTACAGCCATCAGACATGCGTGTCTTGTGGTTTCCATGTTTTATGGGTTCGTTCCTTAGGCTTAATGGTTTTTATACTGTACAAACTGTATTTTCTATCCCCTTACCCTAACCTACCCCTCACCCAAAACGTTCTATTTTTAGATTGTCAAAAAAAAAAAAAAAAAACTTATCGCTTGACCTAATAAGCTGTTTTCCCCATGGGGATCAAAATGTGTGTGTGGTTCAGGTATACTCTATGTTATGAAGACTAAATGTCCCCACAAAGTTGTCAATATCCAAAACACTTGTCCTTGTGGGGACTTTTGTTCTTTCACACCGTAAGTATACCTGAACCCCCCCCAACACACACACACACACACACACACACACTTCGTTTCTAATCTTTCCTCAGGCTTATATACTATATTAATTTGAGTAAAAACGTGTTTTATGCATTAATTTTATCGTTCACAATTTGTAGCCTATATATAACAGATCATCATATAACATGGAAATGTTTTTACATTCACTATTTTGTCTCTTTCTTTCTTTCTTTCATTGTTATATTTCATGGTTATATTATATTCTATATTCTTCTATATTTAATTTGTGTGTGATAAGTGTGATGATGGATGGATGGCGTTGTGATACAGTGCGAGAGGCAAACCTTTAGTGCCATCTAGTGGCTACAAGTATTAACTACGACTTATTTTTATTTATCATTTATTTATTTTCTTGGCAAACACTGAATACTATCTTCTATTGATAACATAAAAAACATTATTGCATTATGTTATAAATTACTAGTTTATCATTTAGCTAGCCTACCTTTTATTAATTTCCATGTCCCGGGTTTAATGCACAACTGAAGTGTCTGTCTGACAGAGAGAGACTTACATTTGTTTAATGATGCTTTTACGCATTGCAGAATAAAAAAAATAATAATTTATGTATATATATAAATATATTTTTTAAATCATACAAAGATATTTCTTTTAAGAATTTTCTATGTTAATCTGTTCACAGACCCACAGTGGTACCTTTTTTTTTTTTTTTTTTTGATTTATAGACAATAAGACTAGATGTTATCAGCCAGGCCAATTATCTGCTAAATATTTGCCCATTTTGACATCATTGCCACTGGGCATATTCGAGGTGATCACTGGTCAGGTCCCAAATCTAGTTTTTTAGGATTATATTTACATATATCTGTATTATATCAGCCATCCTGCCCAGTGTTATTGGCCATATAAAGACCAACATCTTCTAAACAGAAGAAACTATACATCACACTTAAATGCAGTTTTTCTTTTTCTTTTTTTATAATAGTTGACGATATGCCAGGCATTTACTTGCATTTGATGTATTTGTTAGTGGTGTTTTTATTCATACAAACATGTCTGTTCAGATCCACCATGCTGATATGCATATATACCACTCAAAGCTTGGAATATTTAAGATTATTGAAAGAAGTTTCTTAATGCTCACCATGCTGGCTACATTGATGGCAAAGCTGAATTTTTAGCAGTCATTGCTCCAGGCTTCAGTGTCACATGATCCTTCAGAAATCATTCTAATATGCTGATTTGCTGCTCAAAAAACATCTCTCATTATTATCAGTGTTGAAAAGTAAGCATCAAAAGGGCAGCATGGTGGTTCAGTGGGCAGCACTGGCGTTTCACAAGAAGACCAATTTGGAGTTGTTGTATGTGGAGTTTGTTTGTTCTCCCAGTGTCTGTGTGGGTTTCCTTTGGGTGCTCAGGTTTCTCCACAATCCAAAAACATGCAGCATAGGCGAATTTGATACACTAAACTGGCTGTAGGTGTGAATGTGAATGTGAGTCCCAAGCTGTGTAATGGTGAAGGTTGGAAGAAAAAAAAAGACCTGGCAGCCTACCCCAGAAAAATCACTGCCATGAAAATTTGTGGACAGCCTCTTATGGCATGAAATGGACACAAAATCACCAAAAATTCAGATATGATTGAATGGGTAATGGCTGTATAGATTCATCAAAATTCTGGAAAAGAAAAAAGTATCATGGATTCCACAAAAATATTAATTAAGTGGCAAAAACTGTTTTCATCACCGATACTATAATGAGAACCATTTTTAATGAATGAGCGCCGCATCAGCATTTTTAAAATAATTTCTGAAGGATCATGTAACACTGAAAACTAAAGTAATTATGCTAAAAAATTCAGATGTGCATCACAGGAACAAAATTTTGAAATATATTGAAATAGAAATTGTAATATGTCAAAATATTACTGTTTTTAATGTATTTTTGATCAAATAAATGCAGCATTGGTGGGGAAAAAAAATCTCAATTATTCAAACTTTTGACCATATACATAACAATATAAATTTGATTTTCAATGCCACCATAGTCTATATATTAACCTAATAGCTATGCTATATGGTTATATACAGTATATGGTTTTTAAAACTTTTTAAGACCTGTGGAGTTATGTAGTCTTTGTTAACTGTTTGTTTGTGAGATCATGATGGACATGAAGCACTGCGTACAAGCCTGCACAGTAACGCAGATGCCACGCTCCACAGGCTAAAGGAAGTGCCTGCTTCCCTGTTCGTGCTAGCCAAGGGAAACTCACGTTCTGGCTCACACTCACAGAACGCGGCCAGCGAACCTGCTGCTGGGTCACACAATGTGTGTAAACAACATGACAGTGCTCTCCCAGTCACCCCGAGAGAGGCCTGACCTTCACATGGATTTGACACAGCAGCACAGAGCCATGCTAGCAGCAAAGCTGAGCTTGTGTGTTGGTTTATTTGGTGCAGGGATTAATATCAAAGATGCTTATGGCGATTTTGGTAAGATGCATGCAGCAAACACAATACGAATTGGGATAATACAATTTCCATGGAAATACCATGTGAGAGGCTTACGTTTTTAAAAGGCTCACATCAGTGCAGTGCACTGCATGCATGGACTGCTATGCTAATATGATGCATTATAAATGCAACGTGTTGTGATGCCATGAAACTATGAAAGAATCCAGTGTATATAATTTATTCAAGCAATTCTTGACATTTCGTGCTTGACAAGGAATGACTGAATTCATGCTGTGGGAGCCAAAGTAAGCTCTTATGTGCTTTCTTATACTCCACCTCCAACTCTCTTTCTCATGCATGCCATGTGGTTTACTCAAAAGTGTTAGGACCCTGACAGAATAACGTAGCTGTATTACACAATTCAGCTCAAAATCCAAACCAGTTCACTTCTACCTATCTATATTAATCTACCGTCTATATTAATTACCAATAGTTTTCATGTAGTTAGTAACAATGTATTTTTGCTGTTACTATATTGGACAACTATATGAGGAGCATGTTTGTGAAAGTGTGTGATTGGAAGTATGTGGTTCTGCATGCAGCAAGAGGTGGGTTTTTGAAGTCAGCATCGCTCCTTCATCACTCTGAGCGGGTTTCTCTCACGAGTGTGTAAATGGAAAACATGCTTGGAGCTGGAACCGAGCGATCACAGAACATTATGCCACTCGACTCCTGTATGCTGCTCTAACCCCAGCTTTCAGTCAGTGAACTGCTTGCTGACAAGCAAAGATTGATGCTGATCATCACAATCAGTACAACAAACCTCTTGCCAAAAATGTGATTAGAAGCTGTAAAATACAGTTTCCAAAAAAAGCAATCATACAATGCTTGGCTTGTAACATTATTACTAAAAAGTCCTGGCAACCACAGTTACCTGCGTTTTACTTCATCTATCTATCTATCTGTGCAGCAGTTCACTCCTGTCAGTCCATTTGTTTTCTAAGTTCAAAATGTCCTTATTATATAACTAATACAAAAGGGGGTTAAAGTATCAATCATTTCTGCCTACTGGATTCAGAGGAACATATCTGAGGGGGAAAAAAGAGGTACATTTTGAAAATACCGTTATGTTTTGGCTTGTACACTCTTGGGGTCTCTGAGTGAGACCCCTAAGTCAATCTCAACAATGGCTTTGAAATACTGCGTAAGCTGCATGTTAGTGTATGTGCTGGTGCAGTCCAAAATGTTCTGAAATGACCTCACCATGAGAAGCCAGTGTAAGGATGGAGGAATTAGCTCATACCTTCTTGGAGGGAATCCTCCTCGCCGCCACCGTCGTCTGGAGTTTTGCGTTTCTTCGACATTGGCGGTCTAATGTGACGGGTTGTTCTTGGCTCAAAACGGATATAGGAATGAGGACGATAAGCACTCACTTGTCTGGACAAGCACATAAAATTGCCAAGATGTTGACAGTTGAAATCTTCACAAAGCACGGTCCCCATTCATTCAGGCGTCCACAGTTTCCAATTCTCTCCACTACGAGACAAACGCAACGCGAGCAAAAGTTGGCATGGTGCGCGAGCGATGATGCTGGTAAAGCAATGGGTGAATTACAAAAGAAAAAAAGAAAAACGAAAAACACTCAAATACGTTAAGCTTCGGGCTTAAAGCATAAGAAACACGCACGGGTTTTCCTCTGACAAATGAGAGATGTCGCTACAAAAGTGATTTGCGCATCACGTGTTCCCGGGATTATACTGAAGCAGAACAGCACGCATCCACGACAGTTTGCAACTCAAAGCGCGCTCGTCTCTTCGCAGAAGCACGAACACCCAGGGTGTTGTTAACCATGCTTTTGTGATACACCTCAGTAGTAGCATTTTCAGATATGCTGGATATCTCAATAACCACTGTGTCCAGCTGCCCGTCAGCTGAGATCGCCGGTGAACTTCTTGGGAAGGAGCTGCAAAGAGTCACCGTTGTCTGCCACTCAAGTCAGCGCAAAAACAAGGCTTATCTACTAGGGAGAATGTCTCTTTTTCTGTCTGGGTCCAGTTTAGAGCGCTAACAGACCAACTCGTCAAATACTGGACGGACAGAACAAAACACGGTACCTTTGCTCTTACACAGAGATCATCTGTCCAGCGATGCATTGGCGATGTTCGCCTTATGTTGAGCACGCTCTTCTCAAAACTTCTTCATCCGGTTGCTTGGAAACCACGGAGTGACCAAACGTTCATGATTTTGTGCGCTCTCTTGGTTTTAAGTGACTCAAACTTTGCGCAGAGGTAGTTTTCGAGCGTGAACGTTCTGTGTGTGTTTTGGTGGCACGAAACAGTTCAAGAGTTCTGTATAAATAAAGGCTCCATCAGCAGCAGCAGCAGCATCAGCATCATCAGCATCAGCATCATCATCAGCAGCAGCAGCATCAGCATCAGCTCAGCAGCAGCATCAGCAGCACAGCATCAGCATCATTATCATCAGCAGCATCAGCAGCAGCATCAGCATCATCATCAGCAGCAGCAGCAGCAGCAGCAGGGCTCGAGCGTTTCCATTCAAGAGACAGATGACGTCAGTAGCCTCCTCCGCAAATGGCGCCAAGGCTACCGTTTAGATTGACTCAAATGATGAACTGAGCAACATAGACTTTAACATTCGAAATGGAACGGTTATCTTTAAACCTGTGCTGGCCCCAAAAGCCAGAATTTGACAGAAAACAGTCCAAGAAAAGTAAAGCAAAGAAAGTTACCACCAGTCAGCTACTTTGTTTGCAATAATTACACTGGAGCTATAATTTCAACATGTTTTAGGTCTCACGCCTACAGTAAATAGTTTTATTGAAACGACTTAACAGTTTTTGGATAACAGATAGCCTAGTGCTTATCCAGAACAAATCTTAAGGCAAGGCATGAAGAATAATACAGTGATAATAAGGCAACACATGCACTCATAATTGCCGCAGTTCCGTGTTTCTGCTAGACCCTCACTGTTTTTTTTTCTTTCCCAGAAAAATGCACAAGAAATGTATTAATTGATTTTTTTTTTGCATGGCCATCATTGCACCCCACGTCACCTCAGGATTTTAGTGACGAAAAATGACCTCGCCTGAGCTGTTGCCATTTTTTGTGTCAAAAATGATCTTAAATGGTCTTAAACGTGTTGTCAATATTGCACTCATCAGCATAACAAATTAGATGTTCACCAGTTCAGTCAGCGTGAGCACCTGTTGATGCGCAAAGTAGTTTATCGGTAGGCTAATTACGCAACTGCATATTCGTACGTTTTAACAGGTGTGGCTTTATTGTATGCGACTGTTGGGCAAATAATTTCTGATCTTTAGCAACAGTGTAGTCGGAAATAGCCTACTATCCTGAAAAAAAAATTCTAATAAAAGCCACTGCAGTGTAAAGTGGACATAATACACATTCGTAACTCTAAATTTTGTATTTAATAGATTGCATTGTCATTTTCTGCAAGAGGACTATCGCAGATCACTCTAGCACTGCGCGTGACGTTCGCCTTCAGTGTTTTCTGTGGGCAAACAGGCTGCAAGCGCTCCCCCCATTCACTGCAGCTCTATTGACGTCAGAGAGTCTATTAAAATGTGAAATATAACTATAATGTATCTAGTCTATGTGAAATATTCTCTAGATCCACATGTAGATAAGAAATGTACTATTCACAATATACAATATATTATATAAAATTAAAAACCAAGGCACATATTTATAAACATCAATACCTTATGAGTAAATGGCTTATGTGCTTCCTAGTAGGGGGTCAGCATATTTTCCCCACCCCCCTTTGAGAGCACATTAGAAAGCAGAATTAATCCTTCCCGTGTTAGGGCAACACAAAGCTATGACGTCAATTGGTTTTTGAGGCTTGACTACTCTCCAATGCAGCACCATACTCTTGTTTGGTATATTGACCAGTTCATAAGTGATTTGCAAACTAGCCTATCCTTTGTTCATAGTTCTTAGCAGTAGCCAAATTAAGTTCATATTCTGATCCTAAATACTATACCACTGACCGCAGTTAGTTAGTTAATTTCACTGATTTTCCAGACAGGCTTTCAGTCTGTTTATTAAAGGGGTCATATGATGCTGCTTCAAATTTTTTCCTGTCTCTCTGGCGTGTTACAAGCTTTGGTGCATTATAAAGAAGATGTAGCGTGCAAAGACTAAAGTTCAAATCCACAAAGAGATACTCTGTATAAAGTGAAAAGAGTCCGCCAAACGCCTACCTAAACCGGTCGTTCGAACACAACCCACACAATATCTCCATCGCGGATAGTGGGAAGATTTGGTAGCCGCCGCAACAAATGTTCACACAAAGAAAGAAGGCGTAATTTTTATTCTCGCTGTAGTATTGTTGTTGCTGCCGCCATGTCGTGAAGGCATTGTATGATTCATTGAGAAAGCGAAACTCCTTTGTTTGGCCTTCCAAAAGAGGACAATACAGTATCTACTTCGTCATGCCTGGAGCTGATCCGGGCTGGTTGCTGAGGAAATACTAGAACTTTGCACTGTGGATCGCCGGATAAAGTATGGGCAAATACTATGGTAGGTGATATTGTATATGAAAATAGGTAGTCTGTGAAAATCGACTTTCACCGTGGACGAAGCGGAGTCGGAGGGTCGTCACATGTGGTTGCTGCAAGCCCGCCGGACGCTCCTTCGTTGAATCTGCCGCCTCTGCTCACTCTAGCCCTCCGGCCGTTCCTCACTTTATCCCCTGGCCTCTGCTCACTCTAGGCCGCCGTGTGTGAAGCTGTGCTTCGTTGTGGATGCGAAATTACTTTGTTTGGCCTTCCAAAAAAGGAAACAACTAGAAATCAGTGGTTAAGTTGAATTAACAACACTGCTCCAGAACAGTTCAACACAAATATTCAAATGTGTCCAGCACATTTTATGGAGGACCGTTTCCTGATCCTGGGAGAGTAGACTACAAGGCCGGCTGTTCTGACTCAAGGACTGTAAGTACGTCTTTTATATTTAAAGAGTCTTTACATTTTATATATTTAAAGCGAGTTCTTTGGGCAATGTAGAGTAGGGCTTGTTTTTTGTCATTTCTCCGATCACAAAGGCAGACATGGTTTTATGTTTTACGCGGCGCGATGCAATGCAACGTGTGAAAAGACAGTTTAAGTCATTATAATCTGTAATTATGTACCCACTGGATGCAACGAATGCCTCGTTTATAATGGTTTTTAATGTTTTTGTCTCATCGCTCCGGATCACAATATGGTAAGGGGCGTAACATTTCCGTCAACACGCTTGAGGTATTCGGCCAATCAAAAACGCACTAGATAGCTGGCCAATCAGAGCACACCTCGCTTTTTTAGAACGCTGAGCTTTGTAAAAATCGACGCGTTTAAAAAAGGCCGGGCATAGAGGAGAAACAATAATGTAAAGTATGTGGAAAAGAATGTGTTTTTTGACCCCTGGATACACGAAAATATGTTCTTTTTAGCGGCAGTCATATGACCTTTAGCCCAAAAATAAATTAGTTTGTTATGTGGAGCTTACTAGAAGTTCACCTTTGCCAAGTCTGTGCTATTTCCTCTCCAGAAATTATGGCGATAAAAATTGGGTTGCGGGGTCTCAAGATCGGTTGTGTGGATTCCGTCTTTTTCCCATGTGAGAACAAATGGTTGGGTGATGTGCAAGACTGAGCTAAAGATGAACCCACGGTCAGAACACCCTAAGGTACATTCAGGCACCTATCGTGCATACCTTTGCTCAGTAGTAAACATGCAAATTGACCCTCGGCCAGGGGGTTTGATTGACAGACGATTTGCAAACAATGCTCGCGAATCTGCTAGATTGGGCCAACCAAAACAACCAGACAGGAGAGTAGAATGAATCATTGGTGACTTTAAAATAATTGTGTGTATGGAAGTCTTTCATCAGAGAAACAAGATACCTCTCGGATGTTCATCATGTTCTTCAGCTATAACTCGAAAGAGATAGCAGTCACTTGCCATCTTGAACTGAAAGGTATCAGCGATACTGTCCCCCCCACAGACACATTAAAGAGCCACAAAACATTATTTATTGTTTGAATTTCTTAAAAAAGGACAAAATTTGAAAGCTGATATTTTGTTTTATACCTAACGTAACCTGCTCTGTCTTCTCTGTCATAGGGTTGGGCCGATAGACGATGCCATGTCAGCGCGATGGCTGGTCCGACATCATGTGTTAAGCTTGACATCGTGGTGTACCACACCACCCTTCCGCATCGGCCACATCCAGTTCGTGTTCGGAAAGGAAATTAAGGACTACGGAAACCCGAAAGGACTAAATAGCCTATGCAAGAGGGTGAGGAGAATTATAAAATCCTGCCACCACATTCAGAGAAAACTCAATCCAAGGGGAGCGGCCAACAAGGGAAGTCACAGAGTGTGTCGGGCCAGCGCATAGGGATCGGGGGCCCGCGATCACACTGTCCGACCAAAAATTTGTGGGACAGTTGGGCCGAAGAAAGTAGTCTGCAGACATGGGGTTTATCCACCATAACTCACGGCGGTAGCCGGCTGTGTTTTGTGCCCCAACCCTTATTACAAAAGTCTAATGTGCGGCTGTCATCAAGGCACATTTAAAAAACCCATTTTGGTGGAAGGGGTACAGAATCTCTTACAAAAAGGAACAATTCAAAGGTGTCCTTTTAGTGTTTCATAGCCACAGCAGGACTGGAGTTTTTATTCAACGTATTTGAAAAAAGGACGGGTGGACATCGGCCCATTTCGACATAAAGGCACCTCAACAATACTTTGAAAAATTCTCTATCAAAATTATAATTATCCTTCACTTTCTTATCATAGCTGCCTTTCAATTTCAGTGTAACTCCCATGGGGCGTCATTAGCACAAGCAGTCTTCACTTGGGTTGATGCAGTCGGCCTAGTCCCCTTCAGTTACACAGGCATCAAAATCCTGCCATATATGGACGATTGGTTAATTTGTGCTCCCTCTAGGCATGTGATGCAAATCGGAGGAAGTTTCTGGCCCATAGTCGCAGTTCTGCAAGTGAATTGGACGAAAAACGCTGAGAAGTCTCCAGCCCAAAACAAGGATAGATTATTGGGTACTGCATTCAGTTTCATCCGAAGATAGCAGGTCTCACTCCCAAAGAGTAGACAGCCGGTAAAGCAATAAATCGCTTCCAGACGGGAAGCTGTGGGGGCCAACCAAGGGGTCCAGAAACTGTTAGGAATTATGTGCCCAGAATCAATAGTATGCCCTTAGGCTGCTGAGGACACACCTAACATTGATGCGTCAATCTTTTTTGCCTTCTCTGAAGAAGACTGAAAGGAAGAGACTGTTTGTGTACAGGCCGGCCGCTGACCTTACTCCCCTGGAGGAAAGAGCTTCCTTCACAGGGGAACCCCACTGGGCAATCTTCCCCATAGGAGATCAGTCATCACATATGGGAAGCCATCACGAAAGGTTGGGGAAAGCCCTTGGGAGGCGGATCGAACATATGAATGAGTTCAAACTGAGGCCTGTTCATCTTGCTCTGAAAGCCTTGTTACCGTTTGTATGCCACAAACATGTACTGATATGAATGAACAGTAACTCTGCAGTTTACCACATAAATCACCAAGGAGGGGTGAAATCACTAAGATGCCTTCAGGTGGCAACAGATGTTTCAACATGGGCATGATAACGCCTGTCCTCACTGAGAGCAATCCACATTCCAGGTGCAGCAAACAGGGCGGCCAACATTCTGTCCAGGACGGGGCCTCTCCCAGGAGAGTGATCGACAGATTTCCCCCTCTTTCCTCAGAGCCCTCAATTCCTTCAGAGGGTCACGGAAGGTCATTACACAATTCTGTCAGTTGCTCCCTGCGGGCCAGGAAAGCCATAGTTTCTAGATATCATTTAGGTGATTCGGGGTCACCAATGGCAGCTATCATCACAAGTGGATCTCTTGTTACAAAAAGAAGGGCAGATTTGGTATCCAAACCCAATGGCCCTGTGCTTGTGGGCATGGGTTTGGATATCGTGATTCCCCATTTTAAGAGTCTATTTCTAGACTCTTAAAATGCTAGAGCCCCATCTACTTGTGCTAATTATGCCATTAAATGGCAACTAGTCCAAGACAAAGCAGCCAGTACAATCAGGGTATATGCCTCATCTATTTCTACATTTCATGGGGGGTGGGGTTGATGGCCAGCCATTAGGCCGACATCCCTTGGTATGCTAGTTTCTGAAGGGAGTTCATAGTTTGTGTCCAAACTGCACTTTACGAGCACCAAATTTGGACTTGCCTCTCGTATTAGACTCTCTCACTAAGCCCCCTTATGAACTAATGACTGATGCAGATTTTAAAGCTTTGTCCCTGAAGACGACTTTCCTCATGGCTATTTACTCTGCTAAAAGGGTAGGAGAATTGTGTGCTCTATCCATTAGCCATGACTGTCTACAATGGAAATCAGATGGCACAGGGTGTCACTCTGGTCTAACCCTGCCCTTTTGCCAAAAATTATTAATCCTCAGTTTAAAAATCAAGTGCTAGAGATGGTTCAGTTTCAACCCCCTTCTTCCTCACAGACAGAACAGGAGGGTTTGCTCACCCTTTGTCCAGTAAGGGCATTGCACACTTATGCAAGTGTTACTCTCATTCTCAGCTTTTTGTTCACTATGGAAAGACAAGGCTAAGGTCACCACTAGTTTAACTACTTTATGGGCTGCACTAAAGTGAGTTCAGGTGGAGCATGTTTTGTGTGGCAGCATCATGGTCTATGTCATGTACATTGACAAAATTTTAAAGAGTTGATGTGACTAGTGCAACACCTGCACCATTGCCTCGCCGTTCACTAAGTCCATAAGCGGAGCATGTAAGGCTGGGCAAGGTTTAGCCATCCCCTGGCTATGAGCAGGATATTAAGGGGGCTTATGGCAAATTAATGGCACAAAATTGGACAAAAATGCCTCTGCACAATTAAACTAAATGAATTAACGGCTGTCGCAAATAAAGTGAAAATGAAATAAAAAGTGTTGACTGCAGTAATTTTAGATATGGTCATGTAGCATCATATATTTTTACATATTTGTATGGGTTTTTTATTGTATATGCTACAAAGTTTATGGCATTTGATCATTAATAAATCATGGAACATGAAATCATGTCTTTGATGCATGTAAAGTATGAGACTTTGGCATTCTTTTAATGTTATATATGAGTGCAGTTTTGTGATTTCTGAATATGTTTGCTATCCTGCTATATATATATGTATGTTGGACAATCATAATAATTAATAGAAAGGTGAGAAACACACCAATTCATCATTATCTGTAACAGAGTTTGTTATTTCCATGTTGCATTAATTTTAGACATCATTACAATCATTATATTTAACTGAACAACACATTAGTTACTATTATTACTAATAATATTTTACTGCCTACTCGTAATATAATTCTGATTGTACTATAATTTGTTTAGACACTGAGAGAATAGAAGTAGTTGGCTTGATTTAATTTTCCCCTCTCATGGATGTGTAAATTAAAATCACTTAGTTCTTAGAGACCACAGTATTTTTCCTGTGTTGACTTTGGAAAGGTTTGGCAATCAGTCATGCTTCCCTCTGGCACCACTGTTAAATGACTGGAGTGTCTGAAGATGGATGCAATTCCTCACCTAAGTGAGTGGAATTTTCACATGAGAGAGGAGAACAGAGCGTTGACTTACTGGGTGCGGAAAAAAGGTGCAATGACGTCTGAGTATCCGTGAGGTCTCTGAAGAAGGATCTAGATCCATTTAAAATAACTGCCTGCTCAACACTTTGTTTAAAGCTGAAATTAACTACAACATGCTTTTGAACAGATGTAATGTCTGCAAAATGTTTTAGATAAAACTTGTTTATAGATAGGTTCAATATTTAGTTTTAATGGACACAGCATGACTATATTGATGCTAATATAAAAGCTTTATCCATCTATGGTATGCATTAATTTACATGCATGCATTTAATATATGTGACCCTGGAGCACAAAAGCAGTCTTAAGTCGCTGGGGTGTATTTGTAGCAATAGCCAAATATACAATGTATGGGTCAAAATGATTGATTTTTCTTTTATGACAAAAATCATTCGGACATTAAGTAAAGATCATGTTACATGAAGATATATTGTAAATTTCCTAACATAAATATATCAAAACATAATTTTTGATTAGTAATATACATTGCTAAGAACGTATTTGGACAACTTTATAAGGCGGAGTTTCTCAATATTAGATTTTTTGGCAAACTCGATTCCCAGATTTTCAATTGATGGTTGTATTCGAGTCCAAATATGTCTTTCTACCACAACACACCTCAATCGGAAGCTGTTTATGTCAGCTTATTTATTATAAATCTCAATTTCGATAAATTGACCCTTATGACTGGTTTTGTGGTCCAGGGTCACATATTAGTTCTATATTTTTCCCTTTTTTTGGACAGAATAATAGCTCTAATTACTTTTTTTAATCAGTTGACATATTTATACACTTAGAACTGAAGTATTTTCTTTTTTATGATTATTAAATGTTTTTTTCAGTGATGTTCATGTTTCATTTTTATTTATTAATATATTTTGTAAAAATCTGTTAAACTTTAACGAGTTTTGTAAAAACTTTAAATTAAATTAAACATGCAGCAAGAAAAATAACAGTTGTTAGATAAATGTACAGAAATGTGTTTAATAATGCAAAGTACTTTTGCATTTTTATGCATTATGAATTCCGATCCAAAAATGAAAAAAAAATAAAAATAATAACATTTACACTTTTTACAAAAGATTGTCTGCTCAACTGTGCACATACAGTATCCTTCAAAAAAATATATAAATAACTGTTATGTACAATATGCCATAAAATAATGACTTGCATATTTAAAAGCCTCACATAGTACTTAATTATGAAATCATATAACATTGTTTACAACTGTGAGTTTTTATAGGAAGATTTTGGTTAGGTCAACATATGCTTTAGTTTTATTTACAAATCCTGAAATTAGTTTTGTATGTAAAGCTTGTATGTTGGTGTCAAAAGCTATTGCATGAAAGCAATAATAGATAAACATGGCTTTAATTTAATCCGTAAGGTGGATGTCCTATAAGGAGGGTGATATGACTTGGGTCCAGGCTGTAGGAAGGCGTACATGTGCTGAACTGTCATATTGTGAAGCCTCGTGCACCTCAGGCACAGCAGTGGAGTCATATAAAGGAGAGCCAGAAGAGGGCGATGTGGCCGGGTGAGCCAGGCTGCTGTAGTGAGCGGCAGAGCCGCGGAGGAACTGGGAGCCCAGACTGCTGCCTATACTTCCAGTCTGAGACACTGGGGTCAAAGGAGAGTTCCCTACAGACCACAGGCTGCTGTACTGACTGCAAACAGGAAAAAAAAAAAATAATAATGAGCTTTCAGTTCTATACAACATCCCATTAATATGAATTTAACAACCCAGTGGAAAATAGTAGGGCTTTCAAACTAGAAACACACAGGAATATGGAAAAGTGTGCTTGGGTGTCCGCAGAAAAAATAGTTTTTACTAGAGCTTAATCTTTAACCTAATGATTTAAGCTTACTGTATCATATTAGATACACAATGTTCTAATGGGTCTAAATTATCAGCATGTCCAAAACCTTGTTGAAAAACCTATTGGACACATCTACTCCATGACTTCTGTCATCTCATTGACAGGCTTTTAGTATACAGTGATGGTAAAATGTCCCCCTTCAGCCAGAGGTACATATGTCTTTTTTATTTTATAAAGTAAACATTATAATAACTTTTGTGTTTTAATAAGATGAACATTTACTGGACTGAAGCAAAGTAGATTTACTTGATTAGCAATACTTTCTTCCCCCCATAAAACATAAGCATCAAATATGATACAGTTTGGGCCTCTGAATAAAATGGAGATGTTTTTTCCTCCTCAAGTATGAGCTTCATATTCTCCTATATCATGCTATATGAGCCATAAAAGCCTGATGTATCAAATAAAAAGAAAAAAAGTAAATAATTTTTCATTCTGTTTTTAAATATTGGTCCAAAATAAAGACATTAGTCACAGCTACGTTATTGATTTATTATTATTGATCTGTAGGTGGCCTGGGTTTTTAACAGTAAGAATAATACAAAAAAAAAGCTTTATACATTACGTACACTGTAAAAAATGACAGTGAATTTAACGGTAAAAGACTGTAAAAATGCTATAGTAAAAACCTGTTAAATGATTAATGGTAAACTCCCCTACTATATACGGTGAAAAACTATATTGGACATTACATGTATTGGACATTAATTTTACGGTAGTATACCGTTTTTGGAAGTGAAAAAGACCAATAATTTACAGTGAATAACCGTAAATTGACATTCCCAGAATTCCCTGTGTTACATTTCAAATTTGATGTTTTTTTGTTGAAATAAAAAGGTTTCAACTTAGTTTTGTATATTAGGGTTGTGTGTTACACCTAATGTTCTTAAATGAATGTTTATTGCATTATTTCAGTTTCATGTGTGTTACCATGATGGTGTTTGGTGTTTGTGTGAATGACACTGTGCACCTTCTATATATGCTATTATTTAAAAGCTGCTTGTGATGGGCTTTGGTTCATCTTGTGACTTTCTCATCACCACCTGCATTTGGTGGTTATCAGTGTATTACAAAGGTACAACACACATTTCAGTACTTCAATAGGTTGTTATATTAGCATTATATCAGTTAATGAAATAAATTAACTGTAAATTTAAGTTGAAACCTAAAATATTGCTACTGTATTTTTTTACGGTAAAATTCCGGCAACCACAGCTGCCGGTTTTTTACCATAAATTTTGAGATGAATACATATTGCAAGCAAGCTCTTCTGAAACTGTAGAAGAGATGTGAGATTACTGGAGTTTTTCTTAAGGGAAAGCAGGAAATTTAAGCAAAAACCTCCAGTTAATCTGTTGTTGTCATTTAGGAGAAACAACTGGCACACTAAAGAGATCTTATTTGTGATTTTACCTTCTTATGGAAATGTTTAAGACCTCAAAAAAGAAACAAGGAAATTCATGTGGTAGGTTGTTAATTACTTCATAAATAAAAAAAACACTTTGTTGCAATAAAGTTGTAGCGGAAGTGTGTGATGTGGTGAAAGAGCCTCACCTGGAGTTTGAGTTTGGGGGAGAGCTGTAGTGGGAGGACATCTGCAGACTGGACCAGTTATCATGAGACGACAGCATGGACAGACAGGTGGAGCTGTCAGAGTAACCAGCTGCAATACAAACATCACAGAATCAGAATCCAGTCACACAGAATCCAGGCTGAGGCTTCAAAACCCAGTGTGGGTCAGCATTCCACCACCAAACTTCCCCTGTTTATGAGCGTCAACTCAAACACAAAAGCTGCAGGAATGTCAGATGCTCTGCAGTGAGTACAACTTGCCTAAGTGGCTCATTAAAGGAACAGTTCACCCAAAAAAGAAGATACTCATTTATAACCCTCATGGAACAAGTTTAAAGGACAAACTTTAAGCAGAATCTCCAACATTTCCTTTCCATTCACTGAAAGCAAAGAGGGGCAGGTGCTGTCAGGTCCAAATCTTGAAATAATACTAGCGCTGTAAAAGTTATTCTTATATGAAATTCTGTAAAGATTTCACAGCAAAAAGACACTGTCCCATGACCTGAATGGGCACATTTTTAGAATTACACTAAAAGGCATTTTACTTAAAAACTATAAAACTATAACTAAACTGTGGTTTTACAGTATTTGCATGTGTGGAGTTTAGCAGTGACTGTATAAGGTCTGGGAGGGGGTAACTTACTGGGAGAGGTCGTCCGGTGGGAGTATGGGCTGGGGTATGGTGTGGATCGGTGATTTCTCAAAGTAGAGTATCGTTCACAGCCATGGGATGAGGACAAAGACAGCGGGCTGCCAAACTGTGCGTGAGGGTTTGCAGAAGGGCAGAGAGACCCTGTGGCTGGCAGAAACCAACTACTCACTAGACCAACAGTAAAATAAGAGTCAATGGGAAATTCCTTTTGCACATAACTGTAAGAAATTATTATAAATACAAAACTGCTGCACAACATTTTTTTTTGCCGTTTTTGCCTTTATTTGATAGGACAGTAGCTGCACAATATAAAGCTGATGAGATCAGCCATCATTTTATAAAGAATTGTGAAATAACTGAAATCACTTAAAATTATTATTGTGCTGATTAATATAATTTTGCTTACATTGAGAATAGCCAACAGACTGTTGACTTTCACTGACATCCTCTATTATGTCCTTATGATCACTTCTGAAAAACAAAAAAGAGTATAAAATGATATATCATTGTTTTTTCTTTTTTCTTTCTTGTTCTTCGTTTTTTTTCCCGCATTTTACCATACAAGTACTCCTCAACAATGTTCACATGGCTCCAACCCGATCTCATGAAAGTGCGTATCAATAGCACGAGAGTATGTTTTGATTTGGATTTGGCGTACTGTTTATACGCGAAAATTGACTTTGGCGTGCATATGATACGCAATGGGTAGGCTTAGGGTTGTGGGGTAGATGCGTATTATATGTACGCGAAAACTGCGTGTCATATGCACGCCAACAAATTTCGTATCATATGCACGCGAAAACTGCGTATCATATGCACGCCAAACACGTGTGTATCAAATGCACGCCAAAGTCAATTTTTCCGTATCAATACCACGATTCTCTGTTTTTATTTGACATTCTATTTATACACATTCAAACATCTAGGACATTTTTAACTGAATTTTATCTTACAAAGTGAAATTCCAACATATTCCCATAAATTTGTTACAATTATAGCTACTACGACCACTAAAAGTATGTTTATACAAAACATTTCTTTCAAACATCTTAGTTGGAGTAAAAAGTGACAACTAGACACTCATTTATGTACAATAGACATTTAATTAAAAGTTTTACGTATTTATTTATTTTAACCATACCTTTCTTTGGCATCCAGGAAAGCCTTGGCAAATGGGTTGTATTTAATTTTGAGAGCTGTAACCTAAAAGAGAAAATGACGGATGCCATTGAGAGTGTTATTAGGCTTTGCACGTTCATTTGTTAACAAGCTTTATAAAATCAGAGTATAAAAAGACGCGTTACCTCTTCATTCTGGTAGGCAGTAACTGCTATGAATTGTGTCTCAGGGAACGAGTGAGTGGTGATCATTCTCTGTGGACCACCAACGCGCACGATATGGATACGGGGCTCATACTTGTGCAGCGAGTTCAGCATAATCTATGAAAAACGGAATATATTTTCAACTTTCAGTGCTTTCTCTGGTAGACAATTTACTGGACATTTAAATTAAATAATGAACAATATATCTGAATTATGCACAAAAATGGTGATTAAACTTTATTCCACATCTTATTTTAGATTATGCACCATATAAATGTCCACGAACCTGACCACCTCCGTTCAGTTTGTTGGTAAGTTTGACTTTGCTGAAGGAGACTGAGGTTTTCATCCAGTGCGCACCGAAGTTCGGCGAGTCTGGATGGACGTAGACGCAGCTCGGCGCTTGTGGCTCGGGTTTGCCACCCGGTACCCATTCACCGTTCACATACTTCCACCTGTGATTGTCTGCAGCCACGAAATCCAGTAAGAAAGAGTACATGGCGTTTGGATCCAGACCGGACACATTCACCTTCAGCACTGGGAACATGCGCCTGATCACAGCAATAATCAGAGACATTTCATAAAGCATCATCACGTTTCTCTTTCAAAGTCCCACTAAAATCAATTCGGTTAAAAGTAGAATGAGGAGGGGAAAATATCTGGAACTTAAAGCTGGATTTGGAACTGTTATGGGCTAATTAAAAACAAAGACGTGTTTGTACGCTGAAAAAAAAACAGGAGCCTAAAATTTTTTGTAAAACTTACATTAATTTATTTTATTAATATAGTAGAAGTTAGTTTGTAAACATGCTGAATTGGCTAATAATAATAATAATAATAATAAAAAAATACCTGCCATTCTTGGTCACTATCATTTCATTGTTCAGTTCTTTGAACTTCTGCCAAAGTTCATTTTCATCCAAACTGACTTTAAGGTCCCTTTCTGTTGGATCTCCTTTCTCACTGCCAGCTTGAAGCTCATTCTCCACCGCAGTTAATAAATGATCCACCCGATACTGGTTGCTCTTTTCCGAACAGTCACTGGCCTCAGATGCCATTCTGCTATCCAACTGGCTCCAACAAGAAAACAAAAGCAAGCTACGCGAGCTCTCCAGTCAAAAAATACCCAAGACTTGAAGAGATGCACCCAATTAAATACTCTCCAGGTAAAACGTTCTCCATGCTTTGCTCAGGAAAGTTCTGATTGGCTGATCTCCGCTTTGATGTGGGCATTCCGGCCAGTTATTGGTTTAGAGATCCAGTGTAAGGCGTTGCGTAAATATTTACACATATTCATAGTCACCTCGGCACATTTGAAATGTGAAATGTCGACAATTTCCTCCTTACAAAAATAATGCATGTCAAATTGTAGGTTTGCAATCACTTTAACTGTTAAGACTTTAAATTCAAACGATGAACGTGTGTAAGATGCAACGCTATCTGCTGAGTGCCACTGGGGAAATGCTAAACAAACAAACAAACACGAATTATTACATTTATTTTATCAAGTATTATTTTTAATACAATTGCATTGTAAAAAAAATCGATACAATTATTTTATTTATTTTTACAAAGAAAAAAAGAAGAAGAAGAAGAATTGATACTCAAGCGGTGTAATGTAAGTCCATGGCTAGGTGTATGGAGGACCAAACCTGCAAAAATTAAAAATAAATAAATACACAAATAAATAAATAAAGGTGTGTATAAATAAATAAATACGCAAATAAATAAATAAATGTGTGTATACATACACGTATTCTTGTTTAAATACGTATATAAATAATTAAACGTGTGATGAAATATAGGCAAATAAATAAAATAAATTGGTGGCCAAATGGAAAATGTTTAAGGAAATGCTAAACTCATCCTATTTATTTTCCTTTGATCACAATTTTTTTTCTGAATGTAGTTCCACATTTATTTTCCTCTGCGCAATATGCTAATGAGAGGGTGTCAACCATGGGCTTGGTCGGGTCTTGTGATAGCTGGGTGTGTGGCTTTCCCGCTGATAGGAGATGCATGGTGTAAATCCAGTATAGCCTAGTAAAGTCACTTTTGCCGTTCAACAGAGCAAGATACATAGAAAAACTGAGCCGTATTGTCCGTACAGTATCTGTGACTTTACAAACGACCCAACGGAATGGCCAGAGGTGTCATTTCCCGGCATTCGATATTCGCAAATCTAGGGACCGTCTCTAAAGTTACATACGACATTGGTATACACTTTTCTAACAATAGCATTTGAGGAAAATTATTTACAGTAACACAACCAACTGTAACATGTTCATGTAGGTCTCAGTTATAATGCACACCTTTTAGATTTTCTATGAACATTTGCCCACCAATTTATTTTATTTATTTGCCTACTTTAATCACATGTTTAATTATTTCTATATATATTTAAACAAGAACTTGTGTATTTATACACACATTTATTTATTTATTTGCATATTTATTTATTTATTTGTGTATTTATTTATTTATTGTTTTTGCAGGTTTCGTCCTCCATATAGGTGTTGATGAAAGTTAGATGTTTATGTGTTTAAAGCCCGTGGGAATCTTTCTCCTCCAGAGGTGTCAAAAGCCATCCGACTCGACGCGTTTCAGGACAATGGGCGTCATCTTGGCGACAAAACTTCCTTCTGATTTCATAGGAGCAACAAAACTATTCTAAAATTATTTTCATTTAAAAAGCTTTCAAATACCAAAATATGTCTACTGAGCAACAAATGAAGACAGGCTTCAGTTTTTTACATCCATTCAGAGACAATGATTAAAACCCCACTATTACTTAGCCTATAACTTATTATAATAAATGTGTAAAGCGTGTAGGCTATAACAACTAGATCATTTTAACAACTATCATTTTGTTGAGTAAATATTAAGTAAATTAAACAATGTGATAAAAAAATGCATGTGGGTTAAGCAGGAAGTTTCTAACTTCCCTCCTCCCCTTCAAGTTTATTTTATTAAGTATACTTAAGTAAAGTTCAAGTATATTTTTAAGTATACTTTATGTAGTAAGTATACAAATATATATATACGTACTAGTAGTATAATTGTAAGTGTACTATTTCAATACCCCCTGGGACTAAATTGGCCCACTTTCTAGTATTTAAAAGTATACTTTTAGTATAACAGTAGTAAACTTTGAGTACACAACTAGTTTACATCTGTGTTATTAGTTTGTACTGCAACTATACTAAAAGTGAACTTATAGGCATACTGATAGTTTACTAATTAAATACTAGTAGTAGCATTTTTAGTACACTTTGAAGTATAGTCTTAGTAAACTACTAGTTTAGTAGTTTTATACTACAAGCATACTCGTACGTTTTCTTTAAGTTAACTTTACATCATACTTTAAGTATACAACCATGTCCCTATTTAAGAATGTGTATATATTTTGTTATATGAATATCTGAACATACAAAACAGAAAGAAAGAACAGGGTATCTGCTTGTAAACAAAAACATTTTATTCTAGCTTCATGCATTATTTTTTATAAACACTTGAATGTGGGTAAGTTTTATAAATAAAACGATAAAGAAATAAACAAGATTTTGAACAAAAAGCTGAAAATTGGATTCAGAACGATAATCAAAACGTAGATGGAGTCGATCAACACCCCAAAGCTTGACAGTCATTATTACCTCTTCATTGGTCGACATTTTATTCCTTAACGTTGCACGGTTTTGATGCTGTTTTATGTCTGATAATCGTGTTAGAATACATGTGGAAGCGTCTGTTGTTTCGGTTTCTTCTTCTCGTGTTTTGGAAATTCTGTACAGAAGATGTGTACTAGCTCCCCCTACCGTATAACAATGACAACATTCTGTGCATACAAGCACAAGTATAGCTCAAATATATTTAGACTTTTTCTAAGTATAAGTCAAGTATACTTAAATGTCATTTTAAGTATATTTCTGAGAAGTATACAAAGCCCATGTCTGAGAAGTACATACAATTAAGACTAAAAGTGTACTTTCCTATTTTTTTGTTTAAAAGAAGTATACTAATAGCACACTTGAATAAACTTCTTTTTCGTAAGGGTCTTCATCAAATAACAGCATTTTTGACTTGTTTTAAAGTGACAGATCAACGCCAGTCCTCTATGTATAATTCGTCCACATCTTAACATCACAGTTTTCCACCTGAAACAAAATAAAACGGCAGTGAACTGTTTTATTATAGAAGTCTAATTTTGAATTATCATTGTTGTTGTTGTATTATTGTGTAGTTGATGGTTCTTTGTATTTTATCATAAAAACAATATGGTTTATAAAACACATACAGTACCTGAACAGCATGACTAGTATAGATGTCAGCAATACATTGAGGCACATCTGTATATGATAAATGCGTATCTCCAGCAGAACTATATGGGGATTCATCTGTGTTTTTCCCAACTGGATGGAGACTACATGCATGAATGAAAAATGTTAAAAGTTTTACAGCGAAATGATTGACACGTTCCTCAGCACTTGCATTCACAGTAATTCCTAACCTTGGTGAGAAATGTGTATTTGGACTCTTAGTGAAGGATTCTGGGCTCTCAGATGAACTCGTATCACTCAGGTGTGTAAAGTCAGGCTCTGTGGCACATCTGGACATCTGAGTTTGGATGTTGCGAGGACATTCATGCTCCACCTCCTCAAAATAAATGAGTTGATGTTAAATAGTAAATAAACAAAAGCACATTAGGTAAAGGAGTAGGTGGCTCCAACATGATTTGTCATCATTTATACTTCTAAAGGCATCGTTTTTGAAGAGAACAAAAGTGTGAATGGGATTTAAACTTTGGTGGGAGACCATTAGCGAACAGCTTGGGTCTAAACTCCTCAAAAGGTAATGTTTGTTAGAATACATGGAATATAGTGCATTAATCTTACAGACTACGTTTACTTTTCATGATAATTAAATGTTTCTTTTCTGTTTATTCTCACATTTGTCAGGGTTAATCATCATACTAAAGCTTGGACATTCTGTCTTAAATCTCCTTTGAGATTCATGAGGAGTCTGAACAACAAGAGGGTAAGTACATTTAATTTAGGGTCAACTACTCCTTCAAGAAAAAAGTTCACTAAAGCAAGTTTTTAGAGTTGAAGAAGCTTGTTGAATATTACTAACCAATTCTTTAATGCTGAAACCACCTGTAAATTGCAGACTGAGTCCATTTTTTGCCATAATTCTGCACAAATACAGATCCCCAGTAAAGACCTTGTCTCAGACAGCCACCGGGACAAGACCACAGGAGCCAGTTGTGTCCTCTGCACAATGTGACTTTGCTGCAGCTTGGAATTTAACTGCTGGTTTTGTCTGGTCAGAGGAGAACTGGCCCCCCGACTGAGCCTGGTTTCTCCCAAGGTTTTTTCTCCATTCTGTCACCGATGGAGTTTTGGTTCGTTGCCGCTGTCACCTCTGGCTTGCTTAGTTGAGGACACTTCATTTCCAGCGATATCATCGACTTGATTGCTCAGATACTATTTAAACTGAACTGAGCTGGATGATGACATCACTGAATTCAATGATGAACTGCCTTTAACTGAAAACTGAGTGTTTACACTCTAAAAAATGCTGGGTTAAAAAGGGACAAACCCAGCTATTGGGTTGTTTTGACCCAGCGGTTGGGTTGTTTTAACCCAGAATTTTTTAGAGTGTACTATTGTCACTTTGCATTATTGACACACTATTTTCGTATTTAGTGCTGTACAGTTGCTTTGACACAATCTGTATTGTTAAAAGCGCTATATAAATAAAGGTGACTTGACTTTACAAGAAAAAAAGGCTAAAATGAATATATATTTTTATACATTTAAATAAGATGCCAGACATTGTCACATTTTTCACCTCTGGGTGTCAGCCATATGAGAGAGTGAAAGGTTGTGCGTTAATCTCATTTTGTGTTTAATGTCAATGGTCTTTGACCTGATCGGTGGCTCATGGCTTCTCTGTTATAATGAAAACAGAGAAACAACAACAGTGCTGAAAATACAAAACTAAACCCTTCTTTCAAGAATATGCATGCATCTCCACAACAAAACTTCAGATTCACCATTTCATGAACACATAATCCAAACATGTGCACCAAACTGGTAGCACTTACTTCTATTGTTGTATTGAGTAATTCTATTAATGTAAATGTAGGATGATAAAAATGTCCTGTACCATAAGAAGCATCTTGGAGCTGACTTTCCAGGAAGGTGGACTGCAGACTAGAAAATTTAGGCACTTTGATTTCCCGAGTGAAAACCTATAAAGACAAACATGTATTGCATGTATTGTTTGGTCTAAAGGCTGATTTAGGTGTTTTATTATTATTATTATTAAATAAATTTTTCAGATAATATTTTTATTTCACAGTATAAATTTATCATTCTTATGAAAGTATAGAGGCTTGCTTTATAATTTTAGGAGGGGCATAAACATATTTGGACACCAGTCTAAATATTAAACGCCCATGTTTCCAATCCAAGAGGATAAAAAATCTGTCATCTTTTTCCCGAATGGAAAGTCTTGTCCCTTTGACATACATAAATTATGCAGAAAAAATAGGGTGTGAACAGTGTTTTGTGTATTTCTTCAGTGCTGAGTATTTGTCACTCCATGGGTTATATCATGACCAGCGGGGTATATCAGTCAGAAGGCAGAGGTGACAGACAAGTGCCGTCTCTCACAGTGCTGTGTAACTCTGTGCACATCAAACCTTTCGGGCACACAGTGTGTAAACGCACCCACCCTGAGGTGACAGGATGTGAGGAGGGAGCCATCTGAACATCTGACATGTTGGACATACTGTAGGTGATATGGACACGCCATTTGTGAATGATGGTAGGTGGACTCACGGTCGACAGATTCTTAAAAACAGCCTAACGGTGCAGTGGTAAGCTCTGTTTGTATGCAAGCACATGTACATGTGGGGGGGAACCAGGTGTAAGATTGTGTTATTAAAAACCCTTTAGAACAAAAGAAAAGTGGACATTAGATCACACCAAAGGTGTATGGAGAAGCATGACTGATTTACAGGCCGAACCTCTTTCAGCCAAAACTGGATATTCCACATATGGCCAAAAATATTAATTGTGTATCTACAGTCTATTGTGTGTGTGTGAGCTAAAAAAGGTGCGTGATAATAGGAAGAAACAAAATTTTAAAATATATTTAAATAGAAGAAAACATTGTGCTGTCAAACGATTAATCCGCGATTAATCGCATCCAATAAAAGTTTTGTTTACATAATATATGGGTGTATACTGTGTATATTTATTATGTAAATATAAATACACACACATACAGTATATATTTTGAAAAGATTTACATGTATATATCATATAATTATATCAATATAAATATATATAAAAGGTAACATATTTTTCTACATATTACATGCATGGTGTGGTCCTTATAAGACATAATCATATACACAGTACACAAGACATATATTATGTACCATGGCTTTGGACCAATATGTATGTAAAGCGCTATAACTGATGTTGGATGCGATTAATCGTTTTGACAAGTATAATAAAAATATTTGCAAAATTATTACGCTTTGCTGTATTTGGGGATCAAATTAAATGCAGGCTTGGTGAACAGTAAGAGAATTCTTTCCAAAAACCTAAAAAATCTTACTGTCAAACAATTTATCTAGTGAATATATATACTATATATATATATCTGATATCTAGATATATAATATATATATATATACAGTGCATCTGGAAAGTATTCACAGCGCTTCACTTTTCCCACATTTTGTTATGTTACAGCCTTACTCCAAAATGGATTAAATTAATTATTTTCCTCAAAATTCTACAAACAATACCCCATAATGACAACGTGAAAGAAGATTGCTTGAAATCTTTGCAAATTTATTAAAAATAAAAAAACAAAAAATACATGTACATAAGTATTCACAGGCTTTGCTCAATACTTTGGAAAAAATAATAACTCATGTATTAATCCATTTTGAATAGGCTGTAACATAACAAAAGGTGGGAAAAGTGAAGCACTGTGAATAACTTTCGAATTGCAATGTATGTGTGTGTGTGTGTATATATAATATATATATATACAGTATATACAGTATATACTGTATATTCTTTTATATATGTGCTTATTTACTCATGTGAATAATTTTTATGTCTCCCAAATACTGGTCAGATAAAATGTTTTGCTTAAAAAATGAAATACTTATTCTCTAATGCAATAAAGTATTCAGCTCATGAATATACATTTTATGAGTGTACATTTTCTCATGAAAATGTAAAAGAGAGATGTTTAGATATCTTATATCTATATTCTCACATGTTTGTCCATGTGATAGATGTCTAGTACCGACTGTGTTTTCTTGTGCATTGCAGCTGTAAGTGGGCCACAAGGCTAAGTAATACCCCTGACTGCTGGTTCTTCCCAACTCTGTCTGCCCGATGTTTGCAATCACGCTCCCTCCTCCAGACCAATGCTCTGTTTGCACACATCCACAATGACAGGGAGGTGTGAGAAAAAACATGTCTTTCTACAGGTTCCACTCTCATCCCAGCTTCACTGCTCCTTCTCTTCATCCTCTTCTCTCACCTCCATGTGGTCTGGACTCTGGCAACAACTGGCGTCTTGCAGTCAAATACTTTAACACAAGTTTTCATATAGCAGGCAGCCAAAAGCCATAATATCTCCTAGATTTTCAGTAAAAATGTTTGACTACAACAATTCCCATAGGTTTCAGTTAAAGGTATAGTTCACCCAAAAATGAAAAATTGTATGTTTATCTGCTTACCCCCAGGGCATCCAAGATGTAGGTGACTTGTTTCTTCAGTAGAACACAAACGAAAAATTTTAACACAAACCGTTGCAGTCTGTCAATCTTATAATGCATGGCAATGATAACAAAATCTATGAGAGTAAAAAAAAAAACATGCACAGACAAATCCAAATTAAACCCTGCGGCTCGTGACGACACATTGATGTCCTAAGACACGAAACGATCGGTTTGTGCCAGAAACCGAACAGTACTTATATCATTTTTTACCTCTAATTCACCACTATGTCCCACTGTCTTTGGGTGCGCGCACGGCATCCGGTGCGTGAGGTGTGTACGTGCTCTGGCATAGTTTACGCAAGCACCGGAAGTGATCTCTTGCGTGTATACATCACTCATTGTTTACACAGTGCACAGTCATTGTAGGTACGACAGCTAATCAAAATGGTACTTACTTGCACTTATCCGGATTGTTCAAACCGACTTAAAACTAAAAGATTACATTCTCTCGCGTGAACTCATTCGGGAGTGGTGACTTTCCACGTATACCCAACTTCTGAGCCTGCTCGCCTGAAGTTATGGTCGATTGCTCTTCGGCTGGATATCAACACACCCATTAACATAAACTACGCCAGAGCGCATACACACCTCACGCACCGGATGCCGCACGCAAGCTCAAAGACAGTTGGACATAGTGGTGTATTAGAGGTAAAAAAATGATATAAATACTGTTCGGTTTCTCGCACAAACCGATCGTTTCGTGTCTTAGGACATCAATGTGTTGTCACGAGCCACAGGGTTTAATTTGGATTTGTCTGTGCATGTTTTTTTTACTCTCATAGATTTTGTTACCACTGCCATGCATTATACGACTGAACACCTTCAGCCTGCATGGCTTTTTCTCAATCAAAACTTCAAATATCCCAAAGAGTTATATTGAGGCAATGTTCACTTGAGTTGAGAGATTTTTTTTAATATCTAAGTATTTCAATTAAATAAGTCTTCCACAATCCGTTGAGACTTTAGTTTTTCACCTTTAGACTTTTTGTGATGGATTACTTTCTAGACTTCACAGACCAACACTATTACACATATGTACATGTCCTTAACAGGTTCTTCTTATAAAAAACATTTTGCATTGTATATGTAATGGAGGCCAGGTGGTACGAGGTAACTGTGCAGGTAAACCTCATTCCCCTGGCATCGAGAGATGCACAAGCAACTATCACTAGAAGGCCGTTGTCATCCGTGGTCAACTCCCATGCTGGTAATAATCGGTTTGTTCCCTGAGCAGAACCGTTACAGTGGTGCCATGACCCGGGTAAGAGTGAGGTTTAGAGGTGTGAGTGTAACAGAGGCCAGCTCCTGGCTTTAATAGGTGCACTAGCGACTAACACTAAAAAAGCTGTGGTCTTTAGTGCTGTTATTAGTCTGCCCAACTCCCATGCTGGCAATCGTCAATTAGATCCCCAAGCAGAATCGTTTACAGTGGTGCCATGACCCGGATGAGAGGTTTAGTGGCATGTGTGTAATGGAGCCCAGCTGGTACAAGATGTTGTGCAGGTAAACCTCAGTTCCATAGATTTAAGAGTTGTGCCAGCAACTGATGCTATAGAGACTGCTTCCTTAGTGCATCTGACTCCCATGCTGTCTGTCAATGGTTCAAGCGCCACTCGGACCGGACCAAGCGGAATGGATTATAATATGAATTAGTAAAAGTGCTGGTAGTAACTGATTACATGTGATCTAGATTAATTACATTCCAAAAATTAAGTACTTGTAATTAGATTATATTACGTTTTAAAATGCTCATAATCAGTTTACAGCTACTTCTTTATGGATTACATGATTACAAATTATTCACACAAGGGAAGTAAATTATTCACAATTTATTGATTCTCCCTAATTCTTTTTTTTCTTCTCTTTTTAAATTTTTTGTTAATGTGATGCAGGGATTCCCAAACGTTTTGACAGTCAAACCACTTTGACCTAAATTATTTTCTTGAAGTCCCCCTGAGATTTAAAGGTAATACTTCAATAATTTAACAACACATTTGCATGTTCTCTGATGTCGGTTAATGGTGATACATTTATTTATTTTTTATAACAGTAATCCAATTTAAATCTATAAAAAAAGTTGTCAAAAGTAATCTAGAAGTAATCCAAACGTATTCAGAATACACATCTAAAATGAGTAATCCGGATTACATTACTAACTACAATTTTCATTATGTAATTTGTAATCAGTAACAGACTACAATTTGTAAGTAATCTACCCAGCACTGGGAATGCTAATATATAGTTTTTCAGAGGTTACAAAAGTTCTTGATATTGAAAATAGATTAATTCAGAAGGTAAACAGAAAGTAGACCGTTCACAACTGCACTGAGCAGTGTGCTTGCAGAAGTTACGTAACGTATTTAGAACAAACCATAATCAGTACATTGTGTAATGAAATCAGTGCTGTAGAGCAAACACTGTAAAGATTTTTTTCACTTATAAAAGCCTTTTAGTTCTAATTGTAATCGTTTAATTTTTGAAAAGGAAAACTATTATATCTAGAATTGTTTTTATAAACATTAATTCTCATTTTAGAAGTTCACTTGTCTATATAAGTGTAGATGAAAGTGAGGGTTATGTATGTTTGTGTGTGACTGCTGCAGGTGTGTTTGTCTCACTGCTGCTTTCTGGGATCAGAGACGCTGTGATTTGGCACTTCCCTCAGGAAACATGAGCTCAGTTTCGTCTTGTCCCCAACTCTGTTTGCCCTGCTGTTGGAAAGCGTTCACCCCTCCTCCACCCACTCTTACTGAGACTGGCATCTGTGAAGAAAGTAGACATACAAATAGACAACAATTTATATCACTACAACACCATTCGAGAGCTATTTTTCAGAAAGTTACATTGAACAGCTTGAGTTGAACACACACTGTTCGACTACAATGCTCAAGTTTGTAAACATATGTCCTTATGTCGCTCCAAGCCTGTGCAGGTCTTTTTCTTTTCAAAACCCGATAGAAGTTTCTGAAGAATGTTTCAATTGTTTTACCCATACGGAAGTCAGTCAACCCTATTGACTTAGAACTTTGAGACAATGAGATTTTCTTTTAAGTTCAATCTTTTAAGTTTACGTTATTGCAAATGGACACAACACAGTGCCTGGCTGACAAGATCGTTCTTTTCTACGTCTCTCAGATTGAGATGGATCTCCACCTTTTTCCCACTTTGCAACATGGCCAAGCCTGAGCGATACGTGTGAGCAACCAATGGAGTGAGCGTAGGATTGCTAATATATTCCTAATGATGTGCTACTTCTCAGGAAGTGCCTCAGACACAGCCCAGCTCACACCCGATAACACTGCACACCCGGGTGAGGACACACTTTGTCTGCTGGGTGCAAACTGGCCCTCATGAGCACTGCAGCGCAGGACAGCGTTTCCTCACAGCACTGTGTAGCAGCTAACAGACATGTAACAAGACCGACAGAGAGAATGAGAATGAAATTAAGATTATGTTGAAGAGTGGTTTTAGCTATGGGTAGAGACCAGTAACGTTGAATTCAAAATAAATGCTCTGGGGAAAAGAAAAGAAAAAATGTGGGTGTGTAAGTGGACAAAGATTTTGCAAGAGTTTGTTCCGTATATTTCTCCTTTCAACTCAGTGATGATGGAGCGATGTTCCTCAGACATGTTTGACTGTCCATCCTGAAAATAAAAAGGTGTGAAATTCAGCATGGCAGATAGATATTGTGACTCAGCATCTCTCATAGAAACCAAACAATCTGAGGTAAATATAAAAAGAAATAGACTCGAATGTGTAATTTATAGATCCCAAATATCTCTATTTCTGGGCTCACCTGTAATTATTGTGGCTGTCATCAGCTTCTCTGAGATATTTTTTCTATCTATCTATCTATCTATCTATCTATCTATCTGTCTATCATCTGTCTGTCTCTCTGCTTGTCCATCCATATAGATAGATAGATAGATAGATAGATAGATAGATAAAGAGAGAGCGAGAGAGAGAGAGAGAGAGAGACTTTTTCTTTTTGCTGGAAAAGGTTGTTTAAGGTCCAGAGAGCTCTTTTCCAAACAGTTGAACTCTGACCTCTCTGGCATGATGTGACATCCCAAGCCAAATTGGTCAGTCTCTTTTGTGTGTGAAATGAATTAGACATTCTCCCCTGGGTGATGTTTGTCCATGATGTGCTGACTGAAGGAGATCCTCCTCCACTACTGAGCGGGAGGGGGGTCCTGTTTGGTCATCTCACTGCTATGTGAACAATCTATTCTCTTTTCCCATAAAGTTGAGGTTAAACTGGCTTCCAGCAGAAGGTGTGTTTGTGTTAGGCCAGCAGGGCAAACAGCATGGGGAGAAAGGATAGTTGCAGGCCTTTTCAACCCTGGCAGCATTTTAAATAGTCTAAATAGAAGGTTTTTTTTTCATTTCATTGACTGAAATGAACTGAAAAACGTTTTTTGTAAGAATAAGTAAGACATGCAAAGCACAGAAAGAAGGGGGAAAGGCAATTGAATTCTACATTCAGCTGAAGTGTTGTGGCCAGTGACTGATTGAATGAGCATAAGCTTATATGTTTGAGCTGTGGAGTCACCAGGTGTGATCTGAAGTTTCGGGAGAGACCCAGACTTCTGTTTCAGCAGATCCTCAAGAGTCACATCTGAGCTGGAATTACTGCTGTGTTCTGCCAGCATGAACGACAATAACAAAAAATGAGAATCCAAAATTTTCCAGATTTAAACTTAAGTAGCAAAGTTTTCCGTGAATCAGTTCAAAGAGTCAGTTTCAATGAATTGATCCACAACTCATTCAACTCAATCCACTGTTTTGTTTAGTTATCTCTCTCTCTCAAAAAACAAACAACAAAAAACATGTAAAATATATAGTAAAAATATATGTAGCTAAATATTTCTGTTTATAGCTATTTATTGTTACATTAGCACATATATGGAACTTATTAACATTCCTCTTCATGTTCATTTATTTGCCTTGATTATTTTGAAAATTAGATTTGTACTATATATATATATATATACACAAACCTGATTCCAAAAAAGTTGGGACACTGTACAAATTGTGAATAAAAACAGAATGCAATGATGTGGAAGTTTCAGATTTCAATATTTTATTCAGAATAAAACATAGATGACATATCAAATGTTTAAACTGAGAAAATGTATCATTTTAAGGGAAAAATAAGTTGATTTTAAATTTCATGGCACCAACACATCTCAAAAAAGTTGGGACAAGGCCATGTTTACCAATGTGTGGCATCCCCTCTTCTTTTTTAACAGTCTGCAAACGTCTGGGGACTGAGGAGACAAGCTGCTCAAGTTTAGGAATAGGAATGTTGTCCCATTCTTGTCTAATACAGGCTTCTAGTTGCTCAACTGTCTTAGGTCTTCTTTGTCGCATCTTCCTCTTTATGATGCGCCAAATGTTTCTATGGGTGAAAGATCTGGACTGAAAGCTGGCCATTTCAGTACCCGGATCCTACTACGCAGCCATGATGTTGTAATTGAAGCAGTATGTGGTCTGGCATTGTCATGATGGAAAATGCAAGGTCTTCCCTGAAAAAGACGACGTCTGGATGGGAGCATATGTTGTTCTAGAAATTGGATATACATTTCAGCATTGATGGTGCCTTTCCAGATGAGTAAGCTGCCCATGCCACACGCACTCATGCAACCCCATACCATCAGAGATGCAGGCTTCTGAACTGAGCACTGATAACAACTTGGGTTGTCCTTGTCCTCTTTAGTCCGGATGACATTACGTTCCAGTTTTCCAAAAAGAACTTCAAATTTTGATTTGTTTGACCACAGAACAGTTTTCCACTTTGCACAGTCCATTTTAAATGAGCCTTGGACCAGAGAAAACGCCTGCGCTTCTGGATCATGTTTAGATATGGCTTCTTTTTTGACCTATAGAGTTTTAGCCGGCAACGGCGAATGGCACGGTGGATAGTGTTCACCGACAATGTTTTCTGGAAGTATTCCTGAGCCAATGTTGTGATTTCCATTACAGTAGCATTCCTGTATGTGAGGCAGTGCCGTCTAAGGGCCCGAAGATCACAGGCATCCAGTATGGTTTCCGGCCTTGCCCCTTACGCACAGAGATTGTTCCAGATTCTCTGAATCTTTGGATGATATTATGCACTGTAGATGATGACAACTTCAAACTCTTTGCAATTTTTCTCTGAGAAACTCCTTTCTGATATTGCTCCACTATTTTTCGCCGCAGCATTGGGGGGAATTGGTGATCCTCTGCCCATCTTGACTTCTGAGAGACACTGCCAATCTGAGAGGCTCTTTTTATACCCAATCATGTTGCCAAATGACCTAATGACGTGCAAAATGGTCCTCCAGCTGTTCCTTATATGTAAAATTTAACTTTTCCGGCCTCTTATTGCAACCTGACCCAACTTTTTTGGAATGTGTAGCTCACATGAAATCCAAAATGAGCCAATATTTGGCATGACATTTCAAAATGTCTCACTTTCAACATTTGATATGTTATCTATATTCTATGGTGAATAAAATATAAGTTTATGAAATTTGTAAATTATTCCATTCCTTTTTTACTCACAATTTGTACAGTGTCCCAACTTTTTTTGAATTGGGTTTGTATATATATATATATATATATATATATAGAATAATATATAGAACAAATCTAATTTGAAAAATATATATATATATTATTATATATATATATATAGTATATATATATACTAGATATCTAAGATATATACACACACACACACAACACAATTTTTTTTTAACAAACTTGGAGACAATGGCTGTTGGGTTGAAATTATGGCAATAATATTTTAGCTATATCGCCCAAGTTATTACTGTGGCACCTTACCTATTTAAAAAATAATAATCTAATAACATGGCACGCTTACTTTTTCATTTTTTATATCTTTAGGCAAATAGGTTTTACCTTCTGTGAATTGATAATGGATTCAGAGTGAAAAGAGCACTGTTCATGGCATCAGCTCTCACCCACTGCTTGTAGTTGCTTCTCAAGTTGACATGTGCTTCTGTGTTTTTCTGTCCAGACCCTGAAGACCTCCTGTTCCCTGCAGCTCTGAAGACACCCGAGTCGTTTTAGCTGTTTCTGCAGTTCCAGAACCTCATGAAGGCCAGATTAGAGATGGTTAATCACGTGCATTTTAATCACTTAAAGTCTAATCATTTAAAGTCCTAGTAAATATCTACAGAGAGAGAAAGCAGGGTATAATGCTGGTCTTACCAGATAGTAGCGTGTTTTAGGCAGACACCTCAGGAATGCATCATCGTGTGTGAGGGTTGGTCTGGTGGCCCTCTGAAGGCTGACAAGCTTCTGTGACAGAAAGAGTAAACTGAGGATGCAGAGAGGATCTCTAACTGTTGATCGCAGACTCTTATATGATGAGTCCTCTGCACAATGTGACTTTGCTGTAGCCTGGAATTGAACTGCTGGTTTCGACTGGCCCCCAGACTGAGCCTGGTTTCTCCCAAGGTTTTTTCTCCATTCTGTCACCGATGGAGTTTTGGTTCCTTGCCGCTGTCGCCTCTGGCTTGCTTAGTTGGGGACACTTAATTTCCAGCGATATCGTCGACTTGATTGCACAGACACTATTTAAACTGAACTGAGCTGGACGATGACATCACTGAATTCAATGATGAACTGCCTTTAACTGAAAATTGAGTGTTTACTATTGTCATTTTACATTGACACACTATTTTCGTATTTAATGCTGTACAGTTGCTTTGACACAATCGGTATTGTTAAAAGCGCTATATACATAAAGGTGACTTGACTTGACTTATATTTTGGCAAATCAATGCACAGCTTGAAACATTGAGGAACAGTTGAGATCTTGCAACAATTGAGGCTTTTCTTTCTAATCTGAGGGTCTCGTAATGGCAGCTCTTTTTTAGTAGGGCTGGGAACCCCCAGCATACAAAACCAATGAGAAGTAAACATGCAACCACAGGAAGCCATTAACTGCAACGGGGACCAATTAGGCCCCAGCAGGTGTCCATGGCTCAGCCTGCTTTGGTCCTAGCTCAACATCATGAAGTCTGGACAAAGTTTTTGGCTGGGCTGAGGAAACAACAGGGCAGTTTCATTTGCTCAGCAATTTGTACCAAAGGTTTCCTACTGGCAGCCCATAAAATCCTTTATAGCTCACCCTTTGTCCTCCCCTCCAGTGCTGGTCATTAGAGGACACAATTACAGCCCACTGAAGAAGTCTTGCTTTTATAGGAGGAGATTGATAAGTCAGTGACCCCTCCCCCACATCCTTACCCCCCGGTCTCTAACTCTTATTGTCCTCAACCCAGACGGCCAAAATCAAAGTCAATCACAAGTCCACACCAACTGCTTCCCCCATATTACAACGACAAGCTTCCTCAATCCTCCGGACTTCAGTAACACTTCAAAGTGTCTCTGAGAGACACACATCTACTGTCCTGCAATGAGTTACACTACATCGCAATTGACATTACATGGACATCTAGATTCATTTTTGCTCAAGAGATGATTGCCATTCACCTTTCTTGATGTTTTGTACACATTGTAGCCTATATTCACTTCAGCAGGGCCAGAGGAATTTTTTTTGGTTGTCAAATTCATTTTAGGAGGAATAAAAATACGCAAAAAGACAATTTATGACATATAGTAAGATTATAGACCTATGTAAATAGTACAGATCAGTTGGTTTTGGGAGAATTAGATGATAATTTGTTGAGGGCAAATGATTTCTGTCTTTTGTAGACGTTTTGGTGGCTTGGCAAATTTAAACACAGTCCGAGACATTGTTGAGATTTCTTCTTAAACGCTAAAGGAGACATTTGTGAGATCACTGTGGTGCAAATGTCTCAATTTGATCTCAATTTACTCTCAGCGCTGTTTTGGAGAAACAACTGAGACATTAAAGAGGTTTCACACATGATTTTTCTTTCCTATGGGAGTTTGGCAAGGTTAGGACACCACATTTTTCAGGGTTATGCACTAAGACCAGCCATGGTGAGGAAGTTTATATTTGTATACTTGTCGATGCTGTTGCTGGTGAGGTTGCAGTGGGGCACTGTCATGAATATTTCAGCACAGAGACTTCCTCTAATGCTCTGATAGAGAGAAAGGAAATGGTCAACTTTGTTTGAAATGGTAATGGCTACCCCACTGATGTGGATGATGTGTTTATTACTACAATAGGTGGTGTATGGATATGTGTATGTATACAGTACATGTTGATTGGGTGTGCTTTGACCCAAATGTCCAGGAGCTCATCTGTTAAAGGGGTCATATGATGCGATTTCAATTTTTCCTTTCTCTTTGGAGTGCTACAAGCTCTTGGTGCATAAAGATGTTCTGTAAAGTTGCAAAGACTAAAGTCCTCATCCAAAGAGATATTCTTATAAATAAGAGTCAGCAACGCTACCTAAAACGGCGCGTCTAACCACGACCCACATGTACTAATCACGATTTTTTTTTGTGGGAAGATTTGCATAACGCCGCCCAAATGTTCACGCCAAGAAAGAAAGAAGTACTTTTATTTCCGCTTTTCTTTCTTTTTTTGTTAGTAGTGCTGCGCATGTCGTGAAGGACGTGCGTGGTTTGTTTGTTCTGAGGTTCGTTGTGAAAGTTGAAATACTTTGGTTGGCCTGCACAAAGAGGCCGATTCCGCTTCGCTGCCTGGAGTGATCCGGGTGGTCGCTGGAGGAACAAATCAACTTCTCGATGGGATCGCAGTTGACGGCTGTCACAGGGACAAGCGGAGTCCAGTCCGGGGTCGTCACAGGTGGTTGCCGCAAACCCGCCGGCCGCCACTTCGTCGAATTGCGCGGACGCACCGTTCAAAAGCCGGCGTACGCTCACTTAGATCGCCGTTGAAATACGATTGTTGGCCTTGCCAAAAGAGAACGAAGGAAATCAGTGGTAGTTGTACTTTACAACCCACGTTCCAGAACAGTCAAACCCAGTGGTGTAGTCCAGTTTTGTAGTGAGATCCTGTGATTTTTCCCTACAAGCATCATACGCACACGTCCCCATAAAAGCACAACCACACTCACCTAAACGGGCTCTACGCTTACTCTGATTTTTAGTGAACTGTGCTGCTAATTTGTAATAAAAAAATAAACAATAAATAGGAGCACAGAAAAAAAAGCAGGAGCACTTCTGAACAATAACCAAACATTGCCTACCCATTACGAAGTACTTTTGATCCTTTAACGGATTAGTTCACTTCTGAAATTAAAATTCCTTATTTATCACCCCCTGTCAGCAAAGTATGCTTTTTCTCTCATTCAACAGGAAATCTCCACTATAGTAGAGGGAAAAACCCTGGAAGTTGTCTCAAAAACCTAATTTCTTTCGACCTGAAGAAGAAAGACATGAACAGCTTGGATGACATGGGGGTGAGTAAATAATCAAGAAATGTTTATTCTGTAAGTGAACTAATCCTTTAAAGTGATTTACAGGAGGCTTTTTTCTAACTTATTCAAAGTATGGCATCTTTATGTCAATCAAAAGTGTATTTTCTAAGTGTTTTCAGAATTTCTAATTAAAAAATGGAATAGAGAATAAGTACCAAGCAGATAAAATTTAAATCAGTATAACCAAAATTAATTTGCACTACAGAGGTGGCACAGAAGAACACAAAAGTGGCTTGTAGGTATTTACAAACATTTAATGAGGCTCAGAGGTGGCATGAGTGCAATTAACTGCATAAATTCATGTTGAGAATAAGTTAATGACATTAGGTGGCGGCAAGTTACTGATTCTATCACTGAATCATTCACTCAATTGATTCGTTCGAACAGCTGATTCATTCAGAAACGAGGCAAGTTACTGTCTTTATGAATGGGTAATTGAATTGACTCACTAGATTCGTTTTAAAAACGCAGATTCATTCATAAACCAAACAATGCTGTGTTTGAATGGAGATGTGCGGCGGCTCAGTTGTGAGTTTGTTTGAAACTATTTTAGTTGACTAAATAGAGCAAAATCAGGCAATACTGTTATAGCCAGAAAATGTCACTTAATATTAACTTTTTGTTTACTGAAATCACTCATTGTTCTTACATGCCAACAATCCGCTGATGTTACAGTTACGTTAATGATAAAGTATATGCAACTTTGACATACCAGGTAAAGCTACGATAGCATCAGCCTCGTTTTCTGTATCGCGTAGGATAATATCAGCCTTATCTGGTTCATTTGCTGTCGTTTCTATAATGTTAACATTCCTGTCATCTGTTTGCAGTGTCACCCGAAGCAGCGGCAGCTTCAGGGGCAGGCTTACGAAAACACAGAAAGAGTTTGAGTTTGCTTTTGTTTCATATCTCCTTTAGTGATTCACATTAATTCATTTCAAGCTTGCACACTCAATGCTGCGCAAGAGTTGCACAATAGCAATAGTCGTCAAAAGAAACACAGCGCGATTATCAATAAGTCGGTGCTTCGCAACACAGACAGGGTGAATTTATGAACGAACGTGTGAAAGGTCTGTCGCAAAACGATGTTGTTACGTATACCTGCGTATCACGTAGACTACACCACTGGTTCAACCCAAATATTCAGATGTGTGCAGCACATTTTATGGAGGACTGTTTCCTGATCCTGGGAGAGTCGACATACATGACGGTTGTTCTGACTCACAGACTGTAAGTACGTTTTTATTTTAAGAATTTAACACTGATGATTCAAACGCGAGTTTTGGGAAGTGTAGAGTAGCGCTTGTTGTTTGTCATTTCTCCGATCACAAATGCAGACATGGTTTTATGTTTACGCAGCGCGTTAACAATAGACGTCAAGATGTCCCAATGGTTGCAACAAATGCCTCGTTTATAATGGGATTTACTGGTTTTGTCTTGTCGCGCCGGGACACGACATCACAGTATGATAAGAGGTGTAACATTTCCGTCACACACTTGAGGTATTCGGCCAATCACAACGCACTAGGTAGCTGGCCAATCACAGCACACCTCGCTTTTCAGACCGATGAGTTTGTAAAAATCAACGCGTTTCAGAAAGGCAGGGCATAGAGGAGAAAAAATAATGTACAGTATGTGGAAAATAATGTGTTTGTTAACCTTAAAACATAAACATTGCATTACACCAAATACACAAAATAATGTTCTTTTTAGCAACATCATATAACCCCTTTAAAGGAAGTTTGTTGCTGACTTGTGAGTTTGGTTTACAATATACACCTCTGAACAACATTCACAATAATAACCAGAAGAGAGCTTCCATTTAATTAGACTGACTAAATAGCTAGATCCCGTGCAGAAGGTCACATTGTTTGGTTAGTTCTGCAAGGGAGCAGTGGGCTATATCTAAACTGTTTTTTTTTTTGATTGATTAATTGATTGATTCTGGGTTCTTTTAGGTTTAAAAAAAATAATCTTGTTTGTTCCTTTCAGAGAGAGAATAAGGTGAATTCTAAATGACCTACTTCACAATTATTCTAAATCAAACAAGAGCAGTGTGAGTCTGCCTCCAATTGATCATTAGATATGATATATATATATATATATACTAAGTATATATATTATTAATAATATATATATATATATATATATTAATATATATTATATAACTATTAAAGAGGTCTCAAACAGAAAACAATGTAACATACTTTCTCTAAAAGCTTACAGCACTGTTCTACTGGCGTGATTCGGTAACCACTATGCTCTCTCTCTCTCTCTCTCTCTCTCTCTCTCTCTCTCTCTCTCTCTCTTCTATCAATGGAACTTACATAGTAATAATTAGTCATTGATTCCAGGAGGGTGTACACTCTTAAGGGAATGCACCTTTAGAGTTCAATCATTTAAATAACTTTAAAACGCAAATATGAACTTCTAACTATCAAAAAGGTTCAATGTTGAACTTAAAGGTTCTAAAATGTTCCATTGGGTATTTGGTAGTTATTTTTAGAACCTTTGTTGTGGTAAAAGGTTCATTTTAAAATCTAGCATATAGTTAAGGTTCTTTCATGAACCTTTACTAAGATGTAAAGACTAGACTGATGAGGCCTTTTGCTCATTACACTAATTCACATACTCAGTATTAATGCATGTACTCTTATTCAGTTACTAATTGTGATGTAAGGTGCAGTTGTGACCTCCATCAGTTTAACCCAAATGTTCAGGCCATGACACATATTCTGTGAGTAGTTGATATAGACACATATCTCTAAATTGCACAATAACCTTGAAGGGCACCATGTTGTTGTCCATTTTTAGAGCACAAATTAAATATCACAAAAATCTAATTTCAGTTTTATGTTCATGAATATACAAGAAGCTTCATTCAATGATAAATTGACAAGGTGAAGTGAAATTCTTACTCTTAGAAATAGAGCATACCTGATCTCTATGTCCTTCTCTGGAATCATGGAGCTTCATCTCTTGTCTTTGAACTTTTCCCCTCAGTAACGTGGCATGCTGATATAACAGCATGTCTTTCAAGCGCTGTAGTCTGTAGTATGTCTCTAGATGGCGCTAGAAAGTAAGAAAAAGGCAACGAAAGCATGCGAACATAGGAGAGCAAAAGAGAACAATAATAATTTGTTCATTTGTGAAAGTGTAGTAAACTCTTTTATTCATACAGAATATTTATTCATTTATTCATAGAGAATATAGCATATGACTACCAATATAATAATAGCAGGCGGAGCTGCACACTGGTGGTGGCTAAGGAGGAGACCCCCCCCCCCCCCCCCAATACACAATTTAAGCCCGATAGAAAGAAATGCCTCGGCGTCATTCATGCAGTTTAAATAGTTAAAAGGTATTATAAGGCTATGATTAGGGGTGATTTAATAAGTAGCTATTTATCTAAGTTATAATTATAATTATAAACCAATGTAGTATAAAATGATGGTAAACATTACGCAAAAGAAGTTAAAGGGTGCTATTAGAACGTCTTTAAACTAAAACTAGGAAAGATAGGGTAGTTGACTTTTTATGTAATTCTCAGAAAGGGCTTTATTGTACTTCTTCAGAAATAACTTAAAATGACATTAAGGATACTCTGCATTATACTTAGAAAAGTATACATACATTGAGCTATACATGGTGTGTATGCACAGATGTTCTTTGTTATACGGTAGGGGGCGCTAGTACACATCTTCTGAACAGAGGTGAAGAAGAAACCGAAAACAACAGAGTTCCACATGTATCTAACACGATTATCAGACATAAAACAGCATCAAAACCGTGCAACGTTAAGGAATAAAATGTCGACCAATGAAGAGGTAATAATGACTGTCAAGCTTTGTGGTGTTGATCGACTCTATCTACGTTTTTATCATTCTGAATCCAATTAATAGTATTTTTCAGCTTTTTGTTCAAAATGTTATTTCTTTATTTTTTATTTAAACCTACCCACATTCAATTTTTGAATAAAAAGGGAATGCATGAAGCTAGAATAAAAGTTTTTGTTACAGCAGAAACCTGTTCTTTCTTTGAGTTGGGTCATGTTCAGAATTAGGTAACAATATATACAAATTTACCGATAATAGGGACGCAGTAGTTAGAGTAGTATACTTAAAGTATGATGTAAAGTTCACTTAAAGAAAACTTACGAGTATACTTGCAGTATAAAACTACTAAACAAGTAGTTTACTGAGACTATACTTCAAAGTGTACTAAAATACTACAAGTATTTAATTAGTAAACTATCAGTATGCCTATAAGTTCACTTTTAGTATAGTTGCAGTACAAACTAAACATTTTGATGTAAACTAGTTCTGTACTCAAAGTTTACTACTATTATACTTAAAGTATACTTTTATATTCTACACAGCAAAATCACTGGTGTAAAAAGAACACCCAGTGTCAAATTTAACACCAGCAAAGTGTCTATATGTGTCCACACTATAGAGTGTAAATGTTACACTTTTGATAGTGTTAACTTTTGACACCCTTTGCATGTAAATTCAACACTCATTATTGTTAATCGTTAAACCTATTCAACACTATTCATTGTTGTTCCTGCACTACACCAGTGTTAGTATTCAATTATGGTGTTAATTTTTAACACTCTTCTTTTAAGATCAACACCAATGTAATTTGAATATAACAATGATAAGTGTACTTTGGTGCTTTTAATAGCACTTTTGTTAATATGGTTTTTTTCTATAAAATTAAATGGCAGGACAAATTTGCAGAAAATATGTTATTGAGGTACACCACATTTAACATTCAAACAGCATTTCACTGCATTTAAAAACCTTCACAATTTGCAGTTAATTCCCATCTGAAACAAAAACACAACAGGGAACAATGCAAGTTCTCTCATCACGGTCATATGAAAACTGCCTGTCATAAGGTCTATAGTATATCAAATCATCCACACAAATGAGTGTGAACATATTACCCACCTCCTCAATACAGAATGCATGCACATGCTCATCAAAACAAACTGTAATTACATTACTGGCCAAAAGAAAAGCTTGTCTGTCTTTTACAATAATGCTGATAATCTTATTAAAGACAGGCATTTCATTTTCAACAGCAGAGCAAATATACATTCCAACTTGGTATTCAGTTCCATAGTTTTTTTACCCAGGTTGTAGTGGAGACAGTAGGTACATTCCAAGTTTCAGTTAAAAGCTCATTACCCTCCAGAGTGCAAGTAGAGACTTCATTAAAAGGACCAAACTGGAATCTTTTAAAATAAAAACTCTCCCAATGAAAAGCCAACTGATGTTGATGTTTCTTGGCCAATGTTTTGGTTATGTTTTTAAAGTTCTTTACAGACTTCTTAAAAAAGTTATGCTTCCCTTCGTATCTCATGCACCACATGTGTATGAGTGGACCCACTTTCCTAATGCATCTAGGATAATGGATCATTAGATGGTGCTTTGGAATCAATCTTCTTTCAGGAAACATGGACTTAAAAAGTTTATGATGATCAGAAATTAAATGCTTCAAAAAAATATGTCATACCCTGTGTTACAACTGGTGAGAATACAATGTTCACTATCTGAATCAAAAGTAGTATCAGACTCCAGTAACCATTGTCCGTGTCAACTAGATCTCCAAAGATCAAGGGGGTATTGCGCAGAAGGCACCATGACTGAATAGTATTGAGGCCAAGGTCCTTGCTGCCATCATCAATTTGAACTCCACTTGGTCTGTTCTTTCTTTCACTGTATCCATAGTTGAAGCTCTGAATCCTTTCCGAAAGTGTGTTCAATGAAATGCAGTCTTTAGCCAAGTACTGAAAAGGCAGCTTTAACTCATACTGCACAACCCCTTCAAGCAAATCATGCATAATGTCAACAGCATAATTCTCTGAAGAATGAAAAAACTGTAATGAATTGAGTGGACAACTTCTCTTAAGGCCAAACAGTGATGCAAGAGTGGGATCTTGTGCCAGAGCATTGCAATGTTGTGAATATAGCTCCTTTGTGCGAATGATCAAATCTGGGTCATCCTCACTAAAGACTGACTGCAACTTTTTTTTGTCAATTAAGCAAATCCGGCAACAGTAGGTTGCACTGAACGACTCAACCATACCTAACAGTCCATGTAAAGCTAAATTGTCACCAGTAACCTGAATAACAGAACCCTGTAACATAGTATCTGAGAAGGGTACATTGATTCCCTTTGACTCCAGAATTTTTAGATCCTCTACGAGAGGCTGTAAGATTGGTTTAAAGCCATATTTTTTAAAGTCTTCTGAATGGAAAAGGGCCACAAGATGGATGTTCATTAAAACAGAATTGATCTTGGGGGGCAAATTTCTTAAAATAAACTAAATTCTTTTTTGGATCCAAGTGGATTTGCGGTTTCAAAATCGTCGTAATATAACTGTATTTGAAGAGCATGCTCTTTTTGACCAAATAACATATGCTTTTTGAAGTAAGAACCATCATTAATGTCTTTGTAAATACCATCTTGATGACTTTTTACCTGCTGGAAAAAGTGGCAAAGTTCAGAATTTGTAAACAGACTCGAGAGTTCCTAAAATGGGCACATAGATAAATTTGTCATTGACAGGAACTTGACTGTATGATCCTGTAGTTTTATCTTTACGCACATCATAGCGCACACCAAGAACATATTCCACTGGTTCAACAATTTTCCATTTTTTCCTCAAAGTGTCTCTGCCTCTTTGTTTCAGTATTAAGGCAAGAGAAAGGATTTTCTAGCTGGTCAAAACAGTCTTTAACTCTGTCTAGGGTTTGCCCAGGTACCTCTGATGAAAGACATTTTAGAACAGTGTCTCTTGCCTGAGCATGAACATCACTTACAAGTTCTTCCATTGAACCAACTAAACATTGAACAGTATTTTCAGAGACTCCAGCGGCTTGTACTTGAGCAACAATAGCACTACACATATCCGTTAGTTGCTGATTTTCAACAGGAGTCTGAAAAGTGACTGGAGGATCCTCACTTAGGGTATCAGAAACAGAAACATCGATACTACTGCCAACATTCTCAGCAGTACCTGAGGCTACACAGTCTCTGTGCACTCCCAAAATGTGTTTCTTGAACCCATAATAATATGTATAAAACACAGATGAACGTCCAGGTTCGCCACATTTCAACCGTAATGAACGCCCTGGGTACAAACCATGATGAAACTTCAGATGCTGAAACAAACTTGAACAACTTCTGTGGTGTACCTTGCAAAGGAAGCATGAGAACATTTGAGCAAGATGCTGGGGGGAGGGGGAGTCAAACCTCAGTGTTCTGAATTCTCACTCGGATTTCCTTGACCCTTGGACTTTCCTTGGCAGTGCCCACATCAATGCCATACACCGTTGTTTGAATGAACGTGTAGAAGTTGCATAAGGCCTCATCATACGACACAGCAAAGACAAATTGCGCCTTAAAGAGTTAATCAAAGGCTGCAACAGCTGTCTGCGTCATGCAGGGAATGGCCTTCTGGTCCAGGATGATGTAAAACTTCTGAATGCTACTCCTCTTTTCTCCAACACAGATGAGGAAGGGCTGTGTAGATCCAACTCGTTCAAGAAATGTCTTGATGCTTGTCCCCACCTAAGAGCATATGATGAGAGATTTTAAAGTGTTTTGTATAACAGCTGACAGATCTTTCATGTTCAAATTCACAAATAAAATTCTCATCAGAGGTGTGACATATGAGAAACGTACACAAACAAATAAAAATGTTTTAAATGTATTGTCGAGATCTACATTAACCAAAATTAACAAATGCAGTGCAAGTATTGTTTAGTGTATTTACATTACATCAGTAACAAATTAAATCTTATTGTAATGCATTAATGAAAGCTTTGTTTCACCCTTGAATTGTAGAAAAAGATGCAAGAAGATTTTAATGTGAGATGTGAAGAGATGAAGTTTTCTGCCCAGTCCTATATTTTTGAACCTTTATACGATGACTACGCAGATACACCTACAGATTACACCAACTGCCGACAAGACTAAATGAGTAAATCTAACAAATTTATTTTACCTTTATGAACTGTACAACATGACCAGCTGCTTCAGTTGCACTGATTTTCCCAGTTTTCCTTCCTTTCACAGTTGGAGGCAAGAGATGAACGAGCAAGAGAATAGCTGCCACATCACTGTCCCATCCTAGCAGAATAGAGTATACAGTTAAACCAGTTTAAAAAACAAAACAAGAAACATTTATACTTACCATAATCAGTCTCCTCCAGAGCAGACAGAAGGTCATCCACATGTGCACCAGGGTGCAGGTTTTTGCAGTCAGCAATTATTCTTGGCTTGTAGAATGTTGGCCATTTTGCAATAAACTTGCTTGAGATGTCATCTCCAAAAAGCATAGTAAAGTCTTGGTCAATCTATCACAGAGAAATCATGTCAATAACAAACATTACAATTACATATAGATATACAATTAACATCAAAATTGTAATGTCTTACCAAGCCTGGTGTATCCAAAAATCGGGGAAAGTAATCAAGGATGAGTGAAGATTTGTCTGGATCATGTAGCAAATTCTGCCTGTACTTGAATGTTGTCTTCATTTTATCCTTAATAATTGGTGCGTCCGCTGAATGCTTCATCATGGATATAGCTTCTGTGCATTCGTCACCTGACAGTTGCTCAGTTGTTGAAGATGTCTCACGCAAAGTCTTAGGACCATCTTGGTAAACCACCTTTGATGCCCCCTTCAAATTATTTACAGAGTTGCGCTGAACAGTTTTCAATCTGTAGGCAATGTAACCCTGGCCACTGCGTGGATCGTAGTACTGTTCCTGTCAAACAAAGATTTAGCATCAATAAGTCAGCATCAATGTATCAGGCCCAGGCAGTATCACATGCACACAATTTTGCAGAAGAATATATTGTTCACAGAAGTTCTATGCATGACCCACTACACACAATGCACTACCCAAACTATAAAATATTTATACTTCTTTTATAATACTTACAGCTACCAAAAACAGTACTCTAAGCTTTGCACATTTGACAAGGTTTACATTCCTTCCAGAGATTTTTCTAGAAGAAAATGTGCAGACAATGCCAAAAAAGTCTGCAGATTCCATCTGAGAAGTCATGCATTTGATATGTGCTGCAAAAAAAGAGAGAGTGTACAATCTCAATGTACTGTATACTTACATAACCAGTCGGTGAGCACTTATCCTTTAAATTGGGGAATAGAGTAATGATTCCAAGAGCATAGCTTACACGGACACTGACTGGTGGAACTCTCCTACCACAGCATGAAAAAAAATATATATAAAAATTAACATTACATATAAAATGTAACTGATCAAATACCAGTGCAATATATAAACTAGACTAATGACTATTTTATTGGTGACTTACCCATACTTCTCTACCATATCAGCCACAAGGATGTTTACCAGCTTCCTTCGAGTCTTGTCAGACAGGCTCTTAGTTTGTTCGTACTCCTTCAATATATCAGAACCTCCTGGTTTTGAGTGCAGCACTGCATGAACTAGCTGTAGAAAAAAAATGGATGATGCAAATAAACCAGTCTTTGATATACTAATGTTGGTAAGATTATTGATACGGTATCAAAAAATATATCATTCAAGGAAAAAACTTAAGCAAGAGAGGAAAAATAACTGACATCTTTTGACACATTGCAGTCAGAAGGTTCTTCTAAGAATCGCTTTTTGCATGCCTTTGAAGATTGCGGAATCACTGTGGAATCTGAACTTTCTGATTCCACTGATGAAAATGACAACTCAGGGCATGAGGGCTCGGAGAAATCGGTCTCAGCTTGCGGGAACAGTATCTTAGAATCACATACAGCACACAAGAATCAAGACAATATGAACATTAAAAAGACAGAAACATTTTTCTTCACAATACATGATGATAGCATGAGAATACAAACTAGATTATACATTTTTGAACATGGCAGCAGGTCATGAGTTTCTTACCTGATTTATCACCATCCAAAATTTTGAAGGACACCTTAGATGTTCTCACAAGCTCATCAAAAATATCAGCATCAACATCAACTCCTGCAGAGTCTTTAAGAACCACATTGGCTCCATGCGGCAAGTTGAACTTTGCTGACGATACCCCCTGTTTTTTTTGGGTTTGTTTTTTTTTTCCACCTTCTTCTTATCGCTTTCCTAATAACGCCCACCCCCCCTTGAAGCTCAGAGGTAGAAACAAAAACAATTCGATTTCATGTTCAAACATACTGAAATGACATTTTAATCGCTTGGTATTATTTTCAACTGCAATACATTAAAAAAAAAAAAAAAAAAAAAAAACTCTATAAAATAAATAACTATTCATATCAGTAGGATAGAATTAAAGTCAGATGTATTGAAAGACACAAAGATTTATTAACATTACTACATACTAAAAAATTAAATAAAACCACTTTAGTGTGATCAGAATATTATTTGGGATTAAGTCCATTTATAATCAGTGTTGGGCTAGTTATTCAAAGAATGTAATATATTACTCATTACTAGTTACGAATTTCAAAAGAAAATGTTTTACTCATTACTTTCTGGCAGTAATTAGTTACACTACTAGTTACATTATTTTTTCTTCACGCCAAACAGAAGTTGTAACTGTGTATCTTCCACAAAATTCTAGTGATTGATAGTACATTCAAGAAGAAGTGTTGTATTAATCTCATTAATAGTCATGTGTAGCTTGACAGCTACTTGTCATTTCTCTGACCCATATAGATTTATTTCCTTATGATTTGATCAAAATCACAAGTTGTACAGAACCTTTCTATTTTTTAAAAAAAAAAATTTTCTAAAAATATTTTTAATTATAGTAATATAATGTACCACATGCTGATCAGAGGGGTGTGGGTGGGATGTAATGCCAGAGTAAAGTAAAGCCACAACTTACACAACAGTGCTCAGATCATCTTTTTTCCTGACAAAATCAATATAATGCAATATTTCTATCTGCTGAATGTAAGCTTTTCCATATTCCAAGCTTGCCTGCTTCACTGGGGACATCACATGCATGTGTGAGTCGTGAAAATTGTGAAAATAAATCTAGGAATTATTGGATTTCAAATCAATAGGGGTTGAGGCATCAAAAGTAACTAAACTGTTTTATGGATGGTAACTGTAATATTATTACCACAATCTTATTAGCAATTAGTTACACTACTAGTTACTGAAAAAGGTAATATTACAGTAACCAAGTTATTAGTTACTGCCCAACACTGTTTATAATACACTGAATGTCTAATGCAATTTTTTTTTATATATTATGACTGATACTTTTTAATATAATAAGAATCATTGATTTCAAAGTGAGTAACACTAGAATGTCATAATGAACTTAAAATTACAATAAATATGTAAAACGTATCTTCTTTAATGAATTCACAGAAGTCAAAAGTGTCATTTTTCACTGGTATTCGGATCCATTTCGGGTTCCCTTTACACTCCACTTGAACCAGCATTTCTTCAGAATGAAACTCTCACTATTAGGACAATCACAGACAGTCTGTGCACTTTTTTTTAACCAAGCTAGAACATATATTAGGTGTTTTGCCAAGTGTATGTCATAGTATGTCAAATAGTCATCTAGATGAAGCCAATGTAAAAAAAACATACACCGCTGCATCTAACTCGTAAAATGAACTTTTTCAAACCAAGCAAGCAAGTTTCGCTCATAAATGATTAAACTCTTTCAACAGTTTTTATCCCCTGTAAATTATCCTCCTGTCCTTGATATTTTATCTTTATATGCAATTCAGCGTTTTTACAGTTACAATACTAACCTGCGTGTTTTGCTCATGACCAACTGTTTGGTTTAAACGTGTAAAAGGCGCAATGTAGAGGGGGAAACCTAAATGTCACGGCCACGATTTAGGAATGTGTTATATGAATTCACGATTTGTTAATATGCTCCTTAATTTTAGGTAAATCATGGACATGTAATTAGTGCCATAACGTTAGTTTAAATCGCGTCCATGACCTGAATTACCGAGGTATCAAATTAGTACAACGTGGCCCCGATTTAACTTAACAAGGGAACGAATTGAGAAATGTGTCCACGACATCTACTCATATGCAGGGCTCCGTAGATATAAAAATAACAATTTAATTTAGCTATATCGTGTGAGAATCTGATTTATCTGCTTTTTCTTCGGCTTCGGCTTCTAGTAAAAGAAAATGGCAGACACAGGCTGGTGGCCTAGCGTTAAATGGAGGCGTGGCTTTTTTTACGCCACTTTGGGTGAAATTTGAAAATACACTTTAATTTCACACTGACACTGTCTTACAAATAACAACAGCAGTGTTATTTTATCACCATGTAGTGTTAAAACAATGTCAACACTGTTAATTTTACACCGTCCCTGAAAATTCTACACCAGTGATTTTGCCGTGTAGAAAGTGGGCCAATTTAGTCCCAAGGAGTATTGAAATAGTACACTTACAAGTATACTACTAGTACACTGATGTTTGTATACTTACTACATAAAGTATACTTAAAAATATACTTGAACTTAATTAAGTATACTTAATAAAATAAACTTGAAGTATACTACTTTTTGGTAAGGGAAACACCTTACCAACTAGTGGGAACTAGGGGGTGCTGCAGCTATTTTACTATTCTATGAATATACTTTACTATTCTATAATACTCTACTATTCTATTCTACTAGTCTACTTCTCCCCCTCACACTTGCAGTATTTCACGTGAAATGTTCACGCGATATTACCTTAATTTTACATTCCGACTTGTAAAAACCATTCAAGTCCTCGTCCTTTTTATGAGACATTTTCTCGCTTCTCAAGACGGCCCCCGGCAATCACATAAGCACAGCTCTTTGATTGTGCTCTAGTCTCTGGTCAAACGCGCTCAAACCACTGTAGCCTAATGTAATCTATTAACTGCGCACATCATAACGTTTTAGGCAAGTATACCATCCCTTACCAAAAAGTAGAATACTTCAAGTTTATTTTATTAAGTATACTTAAGTAAAGTTCAAGTATATTTTAAGTATACTTTATGTAGTAAGTATACAAATATCAATGTACTAGTAGTATACTTGTAAGTGTACTATTTCAATACTCCTTCGGACTAAATTGGCCCACTTTCTAGTATATGAAAGTATACTTTTAGTATAACAGTAGTAAACTTTGAGTACACTACTAGTTTACATCTATGTTATTAGTTTGTACTGCAACTATACTAAAAGTGAAGTATATGTATACTAATAGTTAACTATTTAAATACTTTTTAGTACACTTTGAAGTATAGTCTTAGTAAACTACTAGTTTAGTAGTTTTATACTGCAAGTATACTCGTAAGTTTTCTTTAAGTGAACTTTACATCATATTTTAAGTATACTACTGCGTCCCTATTTAGGTATTAATTTGTATATATTTTGTTACATGAATATCTGAACATACAAAACATCAAAAGAACAGGGTATCTGCTTGTAAACAGAAAAATTTTTATTCTAGCTTCATGCATTCTTTTCTTAAACACTTGAATGTGGATAAATTTCATAAATAAATAAAAAATAAAGAAATTAACAACATTTTGAACAAAAAACTGAAAAGTCTATGAATTGGATTCAGAATGATAATTAAAACGTAGATGGAGTCGATCAACACCCCAAAGCTTGAAAGTCATTATTACCTCTTCAGGGGTCAACATTTTATTCCATAACGTTGCACAGTTTTGATGCTGTTTTATGTCTGATGATCGTGTCAGAATACATGTGGAAGCATCTGTTGTTTCGGTTTTTTCTATATTGTGTTTGGAAATTCTGTACTTTCTTTTTTTTTGTTTTTTTTTTTTTTTTTTTTTTTTTTTTTTTTTTTTTTTTGTTTTTTTTTTTTCTTTTTTTTTTTTTTGTTTTTTTTTTTTTTTTTTTTTTCTTTTTGTGTTTTTTTTTTTTTTTTTTTTTTTTTGTTTTTTTTTTTTTTTTGTTTTTTTTTTTGTTTTTTGTTAAGAAGATGTGTTACTAGCGCCCATTACCGTATAACATGGACAAATTCTGTGATACAAGCACAAGTATAGCTCAAATATATTTAGACTTTTTCCTAAGCATAAGTCAAGTATACTTAAATGTCGTTTTAAGTATATTTCTGAGAAGTACATAAATCACATTTCTGATAAAAGTACATAAAAAGTAGACTGAAAGTATACTTTCCTATTTTTAGTTTAAAAGATGTATACTAATAGCACACTTGAATAAACTTCTTTTTCGTAAGGGGAGATGATGAACACCAAAATATGCAAAAAAAAAAACACTAATATTTTTTTTTTTAATGGGACTGAATTTGTATTTAACCTGATTACGTTTAATAAAAAGACATTTTAAGTTTAATTATAATGCCGCATGTCCTCGATTATTCAAACAACGAACAAATTATACAGTGAGCAAAGAACATTTACATTATCAAAGAATATCACTGAATTCAGTCTAGCGTGAGTGTAAGCACTCTAGAAAAAGCTATACGTTATAATCAGTGATGTTGTCTGCAGTGTATTATTAATTAGTCTCTTATATTTAGATCGCATGTAGCCTACATCTGCACTTTGTTGTTTTTGAGAGAATTCGCCAAAGTGCACTGAACAAAACTTTTGCTTATCAGCGTTGATGATATTTAGTAAAATCCCCTTCAATAATAGAAATGGTAAAGAAAAAATTCTTGAACTAAAATCACAAAAGCACAAATATATATTGGTTCGCATATAACTCTTGTCTTCATTTGTATGTTAATTTTTGTTTTGCGTTTGGGCTGATTATTATTAGGATTTTGTCAAAAATCCCCCACTATGGCAACATCAAGCCCCGCCCCCAGCACCCCCCAGATAAAATATGTTCCCATGGCTATGTAAACACCTGTTACTTGGTTAAATTTACCTATTTAAAATTAAAAAAAATATATGTAAATTTCCCGTCAAATATTTAGCTGTAAAATGCCTACAGTTATGCCTAAACATTCAAACTGTATTTTGGGGGTACATTTTTGGCAACCACAGCTTCCCTTTTTTTTTAATGAGTTTGAGTAATTAAACTGTACAAGATTTGATTATTATGTTTACAGTGCAGCTAGTAAATATTAACACACTATAAAGTGAAAAACAATATATCACACTGTTTGTGGTCCTTTTCTACACAGGTGGGGTTTCCATTGTGTCTATGGTAATCAGTCTTGTCTTTCATTGACAATGTTTGCACCTGGGCCTTTGTTCTGGCATGCAGCTAGTCTTTTAGTTCATCAAGGAATCCTGATTATGAATTGGGTTTATTATGTGCTGCAATTTAATGCCTATTTAAACAGACTACCTTCAATTTAGGTAGAAAGCAATATGACCTTTTGGTTTCTCTACAGTTCATATGAAGCACATTGTGATAAGAGATTGTTTGATTAGGAAAGGAATACTGATAGTACCTGATCTAGAAGAGCTTTACGTTTTCTCTCAAGCACTTGATCAGAATCCACAGCATGAGCAGAAGTCATCGCCATCGGCCCTGTTCTGCCGGAGCTTTGTTTTCTCCTCTGCCTCTGACATTCAGATGGACCTGCTGCCTTTTGGAGAGAAAATCACACTTGGATGACAAGACCCAACAGCAGCTGTGCTCTTGTCTTCTCTCATCACATAGATCACAACACAGCAGTGAGTAATTGCATGGGTTTTCCTGAATTGGCCAGTAATCCATCCGCAAACTTATCAAGTTTGCGGATGACACGACTGTAGTGGGTCTCATTAGCAACAGAGATGAGACAAACTACAGGAGCGAGGTGAGCCGCCTGGCCGGGTGGTGCAGTGACAACAATCTCTCTCTGAATGTGGAGAAGACGAAGGAGATTGTTGTTGACTTCAGGAGAGTGTGCACTCAGCATGCTCCTCTGACCGTCAATGGTGTGACTGTGGAGAGGGTGAGCAGCACCAAGTTCCTGGGTGTGCACATCACAGAGGATCTCTCCTGGACTGACAACACCGCAGCACTGGCCAAGAAAGCACAGCAGCGTCTCTACTTCCTCCGCAAACTGAGAAGAGCCAGAGCCAGAGCCCCGGCCCCCATCATGTGCACCTTCTACAGAGGCACATCGAGAGCATCCTGACCAGCTGCATCACTGTGTGGTATGGCACCTGCAACGCGTCCTGCAGCAAGACACTTCAACTCATAGTGAGAGCAGCTGAGAAGATCGTTGGTGCCTCTCTCACCTCCCTTCAGGACATCTACAACACCGTCTCACCCGCAAAGCCCTCTGCATTGCAGGTGATACCACCCACCCGACACACAGCTTCTTCAGTCTACTGCCATCAGGGAGGAGACTGCGGAGTCTACAGGCCAGGACCAGCAGACTGAAGGAAAGCTCCATCCATCAGGCTGTCAGGAAGCTGAAATCCCTCCCCTCTTTGACCCAGCCCAAATGAACTCTGCACCCTCTGGGGACTCCACTCCCCATACCAAATACCAAACACACCACTGTCATTTAATCTCAGTCTGAATAAGCTCTTTTCAGTCTGAATAAGCTCTTTTGCACTACAAATCATTATTTCTGCACTGTTGTTTACTTTACTGGTTTGCACTCTATCTTCCATATGCCTTGTGCTTTATATATATATTTTTACATTTTACCTTATTTGTATATTTGTATAGTTGTATTTTGTATTTAATCTGTATTTATGTTATCTGTATGCACCCAAGGGTCTGAGAGTAACGCAATTTCAATTTTCTGTGTGTATGTGCTGTACATGTGGAAGAATTGACAATAAAGCAGACTTGACTTGACTAATCATTCTCAAATGCCAAAGAAACTGAGCTTGCATGATTACTAAAAGAGTGTAAATTAGAGTAATAATCCACAAGATGCTGATGATTTTACCATGGGTAAAGGACATGGGTCATTCCTACGCTTCGGTACATTTTCATGTCTCTGTCATAATATTTTGGATAAAATATCTCACTCTAGAAAAACTCCTTCCTTTCTGATAAGACTACTGAAATACATTGGCTACAACTGGCTTGTTGCTTTTGAAAATGGCAGAGCTATTAATATGATACAATGTGTTAATGTGCGATAAATACTTTATTTATTATGGCAGCTGGAAAAAACAAACAAACAAACAAGTAATCCAAGTAATAATATATGCATATTGAAGCTTTAGTATAGAATGTGTTTATTGTAATTTTTACAGCATCCAAATTTAGAGGTGGAACTGTTTTATAATGTCACTTAAGTACACAGACAGCCAGTAGATTTTTGTCAGTCTCTGTTCAGTTTCCCAGAAACCCATTTCATAAGGCTATTATTTCTCAGCACCTCAATGCGACTGTACAGATAATTCCCTCCTGCTGCTGGCACTTCTTATGCAATACTGGCCTCTTATGAAGCTGGGCACTTATTAATACACAACTCTTCCTGTGCACCACTGACTAAGGAATGCACAAACAAAAAAGGTGCAGCACTGGTTAAGGTTTGACATGAACTGCATAGCTTACATTGTTTCAAAGGCTTAAGAACATATGCAACTGCTGTCCTGTAGATATAGAATAATGTTAAACAGATGGTATTTAAGAACATTTCTCACCAATTCATATTACAGTTATGTATGGGAACAGATGCTAATGAAAATATCTTTTTTTTTCTTCATGGAAAAACACTATCAAATGTCTACACTAATCAAGTAATGAATAAGCCAATAAAAATGACAGTATGAGACATACAGTGGTGTGAACAAGTTTTTGCCCCCTTCCTGTTTTTTTAATTGTTTGCATATTTGTCTCACTTAAAAGATTCAGATCATCAAACAAATTTTAATATTACACAAAGATAATGCAAGTAAATACAAAATGCAGTTTTTAAATGATGATTTCTTTTATTAAGGGAAAAAAGCTGTCCAAACCTGCCTGGCCCTACGTGAAAAAGTAATTGCCCCCTAAATCTAATAACTGGTTGTGCCACGCTTTGCAGCAACAACTGCAATCAAGTGTTTGCGATAACTGGCAATGAGTCTTTCACATCGCTGTGGAGGAATTTTGTCCCACTCTTCTTTGCAGAATTGTTTTAATTCAGCCAGATTGGAGGGTTTTCGAGCATGAATGAACTGTTTAAGCATTTGTTTTGATTGGCCACTCCAAAACCTTAATTTTGCTTTCTTGAGCCATTCTTGTTTCAGGCCGGGGTGGACTTGCTGGTGTGTTTTGGTTCATTGTCCTGCTGCATAACCCAAGTGCGCTTACGCTTGAGGTCACAAACTGATGGCCGGACATTCTCCTTCAGGATTTTCTGATAGAGTGCAGAATTCATGGTTCCGTCAATTATGGCAAGTCGTCCAGGTCCTGAAGCTGCAAAGCAGCCCCAGATCATCACACTACCACCACCATGTTTGACTGTTGGTATGATGTTCTTTTTATGAAATGCTGTGTTGGTTTTACGCCAGATGTAACGGGACACACCTTCCAAAAAGTTAAACTTTTGTCACATCATTCCACAGAATATTTGCCCAAAAGTCTTGAGAGACGAGCCTTTGTGTTCTTTTTGGTCAGCAGTGGCTTTTGCCTTGGAACTCTCCCATGGATGCCGTTTTTGCCCAGTCTCTTTCTTATTGTTGAATCATGAACACTGACCTTAATTGAGGCAAGTGAGGCCTGCAGTTCTTTAGATGTTGTTCTGGGTTCTTTTATGACCTCCTGGATGAGTCGTCGTTGTGCTCTTGGAGTAATTTTGGTTGGCCGGCAACTCCTGGGAAGGTTCACCATTGTTCCAAGTTTTCTCAATTTGTGGAAAATGGCTCTGACCATGGTTCGCTGGAGTCCCAAAGTCTTAGAAATGGCTTTATAACCCTTTCCAAACTGATACATGTCAACTATTTTGTTTCACATCTGTTCTTGAATTTCTTTAGATCAAGGCATGATGTGTTGCTATTTAAGCATACTTCACTTTATCAGACAGCTTCTATTTAAGTGATTTATTGATTCAACAGGTCTGGCAGTAATCAGGCCTGGGTGTGGCTGAGAAATTTAACTCAGCTTTCTAAAATAATGTTAATTGCAGTTCTTTCATTATTTAACAGGAGGGGGCAATTAATTTTTCACGTAGGGCTTTTTTCCCTTAATAAATGAAAATATCATTTAAACAAAATGCATTTTGTATTTACTTGCATATCTTGTATAATCAGTAAAATTAGTTTGATGGTATGAATCTTTACGTGTGAAAAAAATCAGTGTTGGGGGTAACGCGTTACAAGTAACGCGAGGTACGTAATCAGATTACTTTTTTCAAGAAACTATTAAAATAACGCATTACTTTTTAATTTACAATAAAATATCTGAATTACTTTTTCAAATAAGTAACGCAAGTTTATTTTTTTCCAATTTATGATTGACAGCTCTCAGTCCCATGTTGGAGAATAGGAAGATGTTTGTAGTCTAAAAAATTAGAAGATGTTACTGTAGTTCTAAAATCAATATGAATATGCATTAATTCATCTCAATCACAAAAAAAAAACACAGATTCAGTATTCATCAAAAATGAATTAAAACAGTGAAATGCAAACTCTGAATATGACGCAAACCTGCAATAATTTAAGGTTAAACAACACAAATATCCTTTATGTATTAAATCCCATACTATTAACAATGTCTTTGCTTCTGACCTTCAATGAACCAGTTCAACTGTACTAATAAGCAAAAATTACTCTAGACAAACATCTGTGTGTCTTTTTTTTATAAGAAGAATGTCTTCTTCTGCATTCTTACTTTACGGGACTGAAATTTTCGTTCCCGTGCCTGAGGCTCTTATTTGCACTTTTGGTGTGACAAGGCTTTATTATTGCCAAAGTTGCGCGTTGTGCAACAAATATGACCCCTTTAAAAGCAATTTTTGAAATCAAGCAAGCATAACAGACTGTTTGTAGGGAAAAAAAGGGGCTTTAAAAAAAAATAAGTGGAAGCGGATGACACTGGAAGCCTCGCACATTTAAGTTACTAATAGCTGTGCACAACCACTCTGAAAAATAATGTGGGTAACAATTATTTCTATGTTAGAGCTTTCAAGATGGCTTTCGAAGACCAGGTTGCTATATGCAGTGTTGAAGCCACAACCTCAAACCGAAAAGAGCATGCCATCAAATTTCACTAGGTTCACAAAACAATATTTATTTTATATCTAAAGCACTTACCACATTGATTTATTTGGCAATAAATAGCATTCTGACCAATTTATAATTCTTTATCATTACGTCTAATGTCCAACGTGTGTAATGCTATTTTAAAACAATTGTTCTCAAGGAGACAAAGATGGATATTTTTGGATATCCATCTTTTCATATTTATTTCTGGAACGGTACACACTGAATGTTCTTGGCTCATTATGAACCAACTCATATACGTCATAGTTTGTGTCTGGTTTTTTTAACTTTTATATTGACATTTTGGTCTGTTAGTTTCCTGTTTTAGTTTCATGGTCAAATTTGAAGATTATTTATGGATTAGTTCTTTCATTGTCTCCAGGTGTTATATATATATAGTGAGTCCCATTGTACTTTTTAGGTCTTGGTTGTGTTCCCTGGCATTTAGTTGGTGTTCTCAGCTCCAGTTTGCTGTGTTTCTTGTATTTCCAGTGTCTTGTTTTGCTTTATCTTTATTACAACGTTTTGTCTGCATTTGGATCCAGTCCCCGCTTGCACCTGAGTACACTCTCGTACCATTAAAACTGCCACACTGTCAGACACTGAGAAATACGATGGATAGGGTCAAACATGAGCCCAGTTACACTTCTATCTAGTTTCCCCTTTCCCCATAATAACAACTTGTAAGCTCCGCCTGAGCAAGTCAATTGGGACAGAATATAGAAAAAGCTCTGAAGTATGTACCAGAGTGTGGTAATGAATGTGCAAAGGTTTGTGGAAAGAATAAGGGCCTTTGACTAATGAAAAGGACTTGTGAAGCCGACCTGGGGTCTGTGTTACTAGTTGTAACCAGGGTGACCAATAGTAAAGTTGTTCGTTTGTACTTGGCCTTTTCTACTATTTTCCATGGATGAGGATGAGGACACAAAATAATAGGATTTTATAAGGTTCAGAGATGTTGTAAGATGATTAGTCACTTTGAAGCCATGCAATATACCCCATAGATGGAACTGACATAAATACAGAAATGTATGGCTTGATTGTGTGTCTAAGGAACAACACATGAACTCGAAGTGCACAACAGCTATGCAACATTTTTTTTTTTTAAGATTTACTGTTTTCCCCCAATATATTCAATGCATTCGTCAGATTTTGTTTTTCAATCTCTACACACTTTCATTTTTTTATGTATGTCACACAAAACAAAATGCAAAGAAAGCTGCCTTAATTAATTGCTTTTTGTTATGGACATTGGTAGCATTCCAAGAACTTACCTAACTTGTAGAGTATCTTAAAAAGAAATGTCCATATATGCTATTAAGTATTTTAGTATTATATTAAGTGTCATAACGGTTGGTGTCTAGTTATTTTGGTCCACTGATGACAAAATAATAGTCTTATTGTATAAGGAAAAGGAAGAAAATTTTCCTTTCCCCGATTCATTTGTGAAACTTCGCCTTAGAAGTGTTTTATTCTGTTAATTATAATGCATGCTCATTGCGTTAGTCACACATACCTTTTCTGGAGAGTCTAGGATAGGTGGCAGTGAACTGACATGATAAATATCTTCAGTTTTCATTGTCATAATCAGGCCAGTGAAGTGAAAAGTGACATGTGGCCAAGTATGGTGACCCATACTCGGAATTAGTGCTCTGCATTTATCCCATCCTAAGTGCACACACACACAGCAGTGAACACACACACACCGTGAACACACACCTGGAGCAGTGGGCAGCCATTTTTTGCTGCGGCGCCCGGGGAGCAGTTGGGGGTTCGGTGTCGTGGTATTGAAGGTGGGAGAGAGCTCTGTACATTCACTCCCCCCACCTACAATCCCTGCCGGACCTGAGACTCAAACCCGCAGCCTTTGGGTTATGAGTCCGACTCTCTAACCATTAGGCCACGACTTCTATGAAGACGTAAAAAAGGTAGTTGACAAACTACACGGAAATTAACTTTTTGCTTGTTTGTCTGACATTTGAGTTGAAAAAACAAACAAAAAAAACATATAGATCTATCAGAGAAATACATATTTGATTTGTTTTAGCTTCGATTAAGTTTTCACCATAATCACCTTTTTGCAGTTGACTTAAATATGGTAGGATAAATACTGTAGCTCTCAACTGATATGAAGTCAAAATGCATATAAACACAGTAATTTTGGATAGAGCCAACAACCTAAATTCATCATTTTGAAGGTCTTTTGTTATTACACATGGAAATACACTTATTCCCATACACAAACCAAATAATAAATCCAGTAAAAAATAGACTTACCAGTTATTGAAGCTATCGATATTAGGTACTAAACCAAACTAGTGTTTTTATACGTCTAAGCGTCTTTGAATTAGAAGAAGCACCCCACAAGCAAACAGCTTTTCTAACAGCTAACTACACACAGTAGTGTGTTCATTGCTGTAGGCTACGTGCATTTGTTAAGACCGATGAATTAGCAATTTTCTGAAAGACTTTAAGTGTTTTTGTCATTGTTAAACTCATCTCCACAATTACAGCTACTCCACAGAAAGAGCTCAAAGCGAAGTGTGATGAGTTTCAGGCCTGATCTGTGTTTAAGGGGTCGTTGCCATGGCGCGAGCTTCACAACCTCAGTCCCTTTGATAGCTTATAGCCCATTCATTTCACTTTGTTTATTGTAAGCGCGTTGTGCTCAAGTTTTTCCTACTTACATTAATATTTGTAAGAAATCTCCCCATTTAAGGTGTGTAAAGACTAGCGGCAGATAAAGGAAGGATGCGCGATCTGCCGTTCACATCAAATGTTTGCTAGCTTTATATCTGTTTCCGTTTAATTTTCATATTCATCATGTGTTTTGAAGATGTAAACAATTTACACCTAGAATTGTAGAATGTTAGAATTTCTAGAATTGGAACATTAATAAAAATCAATGCAACACTTGGGCCTAGAGAAGATTCTGTATTGCATACCCAATATAACCAATCATTCATATAGGTCTTAGGCCAGGGGTGTCCAAACTCGGTCCTGCAGGGCCACTGTACTGCAGAGTTTAGCTCCAACTTGCCTCAACACACCTGGCTGCCAGTTTCTAGTATGCCTAAGACAGGGGTGTCCAAACTCGGTCCTGGAGGGCCGGTGTCCTGAAGAGTTTAGCTCCAACCCCAATTAAACACACCTGAACCAGCTAATCAAGCTCTTATAGGCATACTAAAAACTTAAAGGCAGGTGTGTTGAGGCAAGTTGGAGCTAAACTCTGCAGGACACCGGCCCTCCAGGACCGAGTTTGGGCACCCCTTGCCTAAGACCTTGATTAGCTGGTGCAGGTGTGTTTAATTGGGGTTGGAGCTAAACTCTGCAGGACAGTGGCCCTCCAGGACCGAGTTTGGACACCCCTGGCCTAGGCTATATAGCCATTTTAAAGCTACTGGTTGTTCACAGATGACCTTTCAATAATAATAATAATAATAATAAAAACATGTCTTTTCAATTTTATTATCAGAACCCTTAAAAATTAATTTTTAACACACACAGCATATAAACACACCTCCACATTGCAGAATAAATACTGTACACGGCTTGTTCGTCGATCAAACAGTCACCGAGTCCATATTACACACAAACTTTTAACAAGTCTCAGATATTGTGTCTATTCTAAGGCTTTCAGACAGTGTCGCCTTGACGGCTATTGTTTTCTGGCACAAAGGAAGGACCATGGCCTCTGGATGCCTTTCAGCGGTCGACATTCGCATCCTCGTCTCCGTTAATTCTCCGTATTACTTCCACAGATTGAAACAAACAAACATCTGTCATTCAGCCCAGCAAAGTGAAAACAATAGCAATGTGCAAAAACACTACTGCTTCTCAGTCAATGCGTAAAGGTAACCTGCAAACATTCTCAGTGATCAGCAATACCTCTCAATGCAGAAAAAACATTCCAGTCAGTCCGTTAAGACAGCTGTGTGTGTGCGCAAAGGACGCGTTCTTGCGTTCAGCCCGACATGTTTATTAATTGTTGCTTTATGTGCGCTGCGTCATATGGACGTTTTTGGCCAGTGCGTCGCGAATTGCGCAATCAGGTTTAAATGGCGCGTCAAGGTGAAAACATTTTTTTTTTTTTTTAGAACACCTCTGCGTTCTGTTCCAATATCTTCACATATAACGCCTTCTTTCATTAAATCTTCTCTAATTGGTCTACGGGGGGGGGGGGGGGGGGGGGCTGTTGCAATGTAAACACTGCGACGCAAATTCGTTTTTTTTTCAGCGTCCTTGTGCGTATATGTGCCAAGATTTTAAGTCGCACAGTCAAGTTAAAAACAGTCCGCTGTTGCGCTTTTCAGGTGTTTGCGAACACAAGAACGCGTCCTGTGTGCCAGAGCCACATATGCATTCAGGACGCGTTCTTTGCGCTGTTTTTACCTAATCGTTGCTCTATCTACACATGCACCAAGCGCACTTGTCCAGGTGAAAATAGTTCAACTTTTACAAAGGCGTCTCAATATTCTATATTACATTGCGCTTCGTCCAACGCAAGAACGCGTTCTGTGTGCCAGAGCCACATATGCATACAGGACGCGTTCTTTCTTGTCGTTTGCGCTGTTTTGACCTAATCGTTGCTCTATCTACACATGCACCAAGCGCACTTGTCCAGGTGAAAATAGTTCAACTTTTACTACATTGCGCTCCGTCCAACGCAAGAACGCGTTCTGTGTGAACGACCCTTTAAACAACATCATTTCTAAAAGCAAATTAGGTGACTTTTGTGTTTTTGACACATAACTCATGAACTGAAGTCTTCACAGTGGACCTTTCGTTGTGGAATGAAGTAGGCCTAGCTCAGGTTATCAGCTTTTAAGATGAGGCAGAGCTGACAGTTTATCCACCTTCCCAAAAGCAGCAGCACTCTCCACACCTTTGAGCCACTCTTTACATTTCCGCACGACAGTCTCGTCCACGTCTCCATCCTCCTCCTCGTACTCCACATCATCATATTTGTACTGATCGTTCAGGAGGGAGATCTTCACAATGGTGCTAATGTCATTGGAACCGTCCAATTTGGCTACAGGTCCGGAGCTCTTATTACTGGAGCTGCCCTGAGCTCTCTTGGATGGGAAAACCCGCCGGTGTCGCAAGTCCGCGGAAGCGCAGCACTTCTGTTGCTTGGCCATCATCTGCTTTTCCAGATTGCGCTTTTGGATGACCAGGATGGCTTCGGGGGTCAGGCTGAGGGAGAAGTGGATCTCTTGCTCGCCGCCTTCTTTTGCTAGAGAGTTCCTGGAGGCGTATTTATGGCTGGACTCTCCAGAACTGGACCGCGGGACGCTTTCGCATGAGGTAGCCAAGGGTTTGGGGACGCTCAACCACGAATGTTTGCTGTCCGTCTCGGGATCTGGAGGGACTCTGGTTGGCTTGCTTCGTCCAAGCTGCTTTAGATTGGCCGATGGCCACGATGTGGATAATCTATCTTTCTCCGATTCCTTGTCGTCTCCTGTCCTTTGACTGAACGTGGGTTGAGGAGGCGCGACATTGTCCCTGCTCTTCTTTTTCCTGAACAGCTCCTTTCTAGGCGATGATATCCGTGAGTGCAGGTTTATCGGTGGAAAAGGCATTTTGAACGCTAGCGGTGCGCGAAATAATGAAGAAATCTGTGCGTGAATGATGGCAGAAATACGTCCATTCGGATCTTTGGGTAGGCTATTAGACGCAGTAGTCCATCGCGCTCCGCATTTCACTGCTAGACTGACAAGGGGCGGGGCATCTGCGGGCTTTATGTGGTGTCGAGCAGAAGGGGCGTGGTCACAGCATGAAGACAAAAACAACAAAGCCATGCTCACACAAGTGCCTCTATGAATGTACCCTATAAAGGAAGCTCATTGCATTACACACGATGCAAAATAATACAGCCATGTTCTCACCGTTCTAGCTGCATAACCACTTGTGTAGTTATAGTAGCTGTAGCTATATCTATACACTCTAAAAAGGGCTGGGTTAAATATAACCCAGCGCTGGGTTAAAAGGGGACAAACCCAGCTATTGGGTTGTTTTGACCCAGCGGTTGGGTTGTTCTGAACGTTTTGAACATGTTTTTGGGTCAAAACAACCCAATAGCTGTGTTTGTCCCTTTTTAACCCAGCGCTGGGTTATATTTACCCCAGCATTTTTTAGATGCGCTTAATTTAAACCAAACCAATATTGTGCTTCGAAATAAATGTTTGTCTGTTTAACATTGCTTTTCTATGAATTTATTGGCATCCATACCATATTATTTTTTTCTTTCAAAAAAAAAATAATAAGAAGAAATGAGGCCAATCCGTTAACATTAAAATTATTTTAACATGATTTTAGTCAAATAAATAAATAAAAATCACTATCACTTACCAACCTTTTCATTATTTTAATTTTGGCTTGAATAGAATAGATTTAAAGCTTAAACTAATACACACATTTATAAAAAAAAAAAAAAAAAAAACTAAATAATTCTGTAATTTTTACTTTTAAGATCCGCATTTACTTCTATTATTCAGGTCTAACTATAACCTTGGTTTTTGCTCTTTTTTTAAAAGAAAATAAAGTTTATAAAGACATTTTTTGTGGTATAGCCATATTGAATACTGAATGTGAAATACTTCATTTGCACTTAAGTGTCTGAATAGTCTTGGGATACTGATTATCTGCAAATTACCATTATTCTTTAAATAATTAGAACAGGATAACAGATTTGAAATAGCGATGTATTGGAATGCAGCTATAACGCAGAGGCAATCAACGGCACTTTTTTTTGCTCATTGTCAATATTTTCTCCTTGGTGACCTTGGCATAGCACAGAGGAGGCTAAAGACAAGCAACCTCCATCGTTATTGATCCGTCGCCCCCCCTTTCCAGCAATTTGTAATTTCACAATGACAGCTGTTCTGTCACCCAGCCACTGTGAAGTGCTCCAGCCCCAGCCAAATGAGGGGAAAAATCAATAGGCTTATCCTTACTATCAAGCAGCACACAAAGAGAGAGAGCTTCATTCTCACAAACAACGTCCAACGATTGCCGTCAGAATGAAATCAGAGATTACAGTCAAAACACTTTCATCTTAATCAAAATGAACCAAGATGAAAACTGATGGTTTGCAACCTGATGTGAAATGGCCTACATATTCTCACTTTGGAGTGTGAAATCTAAAGCATCTTCTCAGCCATAGGCTGATGGGTCTATCGACAGTTATACCCACGATCTCACCACGGTAATTACTGACACGTGATCAGCATTATGCATAGAAGTGTGCTGTGGAGGAGGGATGCTCAAGCAAACATAGCACTCCCACAGTTGTCATGGAAACCGCATCTGTGGAACCACAGTCTCTTTGCTTAGGCAGTCTAAAAACAGACCAGCCGCTCCAGGTTATCAGGTCATGTTAAGAACACGTGAGGCTCGGAGGTAAGGAACAAACCTGTACAATGGTCTAGGTTTATTAAACAGAAACATACTGTAGATGAAGCACAAAAAGAAAGCGCAGGTTATACGGATGGAATACCATCAGCTGATCTCCAGAGACTCGGTGTGTGATGAGACAGCTGTCTGAGTTGCCCTGGGCTCCAACAACCAACATTATTATTCTGAACACATCAGTCAGAAGATTATAACATTTGACACGTTAACTCTCGGTTAAGCACTCAAATAACATCACAAAGCAATGAAAGAACACATTTTGAGTATTGCATTTATTCATTTGTTGAGTGGGATCATACGAAAAGGCTTTTCTCTCATTGTTTGTTAATATATTTGGTAGAAATGCTTTTTTTTTTTCTCTGTACAAAAGTGAAGAGTAGTAATCGAGTTCATTCATAAACATCACATGTAATAACAAGGCACTTTTTTTTTTCACTGGCAGTATATCATCTATTAAGCATTTATTCACCACACACAAAATAAAAATAACAAAAAAGTAAGGCTCGTAATAAATGCAAATATTACATATTCACCCTTAAAGGTGCAATAGGTGATTGTCTTCAGAAATTTTATTTTTTTTGTTATGCTGGTTGAAAGTCTCTTCCCATCCCGATAGCAATCATTAAAGCTAAGTGGTCTAAATGTATTTATATATTCTGTGGAAGGCGTAGGACCAAGAAATGTTCGTCCAATCAAAACGCTCGGTGCGAGCATTTTAATTGGCTTTCCTACCTGCCTGTCAAGGTATGTATTAGCATACCTTCCTTCCTGTATTGTAGTACTTTTACTAACTGTTAGGGGTGGGAATCGCAGGGTACCTCACGATACGAATCACGATACATGGCTCACGATACGAGAATATCGCGATACAGCGATGATCGATATATTGCTAGAGCTTCTATAATGATAACATCACGATATCGGTCTAACTATGAGAAACAAGAATGCCTGTGAATCACAGGTTATGCAAGTTTTGGATCTCTTTATATAAAAAATCAAGTCCAACTGTTCGAAAGCACAGCACAAAAGTCTGGTAAAATCAAATTTGTAACATGCTAAGGACATTTAATAATTTTATTCTTGGACTTACTAAAAGCTTACTTTTCTTTGTGTGTAAACCTTTGTGTGCTTGTCAACTTTATATATAGCCTATATATAAACCTGGTATATTTCAAAATTTACCTGGAGTGCTTTCTCAACCTTTCCTCTCCTCTCATCATAAAAACGGAGGCCCGCGCACATGACATGCAGGGGGGTAAAAAAGCCATTCTCATTGCGTCTTTTGCGCGCACAAATACAAGCTCCAGTATGATTGGTTTCAAATGTTGAAGCGCAGCAAGTAAACACACCGCACACCTGCTGCGACGCATTACGGCTCTACGAGGTTTGTTATTGCGGTACCATTAGCCATATGTGCATATTTTCTGCCGTCCGGTGATGCTACTAAAAAACGCTAACCACTTTGTATATCTGAGAGAAGGGCGAGCTCCATTTTTGTTGACAGATAAGACTGGAAGGGGAAAAAAAGGGAGAGACAAAAAACTGCGTCCGTCTCCGCATCTCTTCTCACGTCATATAGTAGAAAATTCACACCTGCGATCCTGGGCGAGATGTTAGGCTAACTTTCAGGGAGGCTCATAGTGCTCTGCAATGGATAACAACGTTGATCTGTGCCTACAAGATCTATTCTGATACTGTTTCGGGGCATTTTTTTATCTCCATGCCTCCTTGTATCTCCTACCGCCTATATAGACAATTTAGCACGCAGTAATTCAGTGGCTGGAAATCTGTTTATCCATCGGTTCCTCGTGCTTCCCCATCTTCAAAGAGAACGCGGATTATGGTTGCTCAGCAATTGAGCGCTTGGTAAGAGGTGAAGATCTGTTGTCTGGCCACTCTTTCCACGCCTTTTTTTTAGATGCTGTGAGCAGGGCGAAAATCTAATAGAGTGCCTTATTGTCGTATTTTGTAGTAATTGTCTTGTAGTAAAATATTCGGATATTTTTTTGTGGCCGCCATGAATCTCGATTCTCGTAATCCCATTAGGATAACGATAATCCCTATCGATGCTATTGCCCACCCCTACTACCTTTATAAAAGGTTTCCACCGGTGAATGACAACATGATTGCCCGAGCAGTTCCGGTGTCCCAACTCCCTGAGCAGGAAATCCCGTTGAAGTTATACTGTCACTTCAGGTAAAGTTCATTCACGGATTTGCGCTGGGGCGCAGCGTCTTCACACAAACACCAGACGAAACTTACTAGAAAAGTGTGGCTAGATATCCCTCTGTAATAAAAAAAATGCAAGGACTGGAATTGGAACATCTGATGTATCCTCTTGTGTATGTTTGTCATCTGGTCTATCTGTTCTGTGAGCCCCTATAAAATTAATGCGTTGATGGGGGGCGTAGGCTTAGACGGGGACTCATGCTGGCGAAAAAAAAAACTAGGCGATTGCAGGGAGGGTGGGACGCTTACGCAGTGTCAATCTAGCAGTTAGCATTTCAAGAGGTCTTTGTCTTCTCCCTACTGCACCTTTAATCTTACCACAATTGTAATTTTAAAATGATTATTTCCAGAACAAAAGAGGAAATGTTTAAGGTCACGAGGACGCTAAGTGTGGTTGGAGTATGACAGAGAAAACAATCTTTTAAAAAAAACTTCTACCTATGGAGGTCTGTCGTCCAGATGAAATACTGGATCGGCTTAGTGCACTCAAACAGGAGTTGAGCCTTAATACAGCCTCACCTGTTAAAACAAAAGACGACTTTAGTTTACGCTATGCCCTCGATAAAGATATTAGGCATATGGATTGGGGGTGAAGGGGGGTGTTGTTGGGGCTCACCAAACCAAGCACAATCCCGAGAAACAGACTTGATGATGCATAGTGATTATGAAAACCAATACTTAATCCCAATAACCTCATAGCTGCATGTTACTGCACTTTCATTACCTTAACATTCAATTTCTTCCTTGTTCTTCGGAGAAATGTTTTTTCCTTTGTTTGTAGTTAAGGCGTAGCTCTTGCATATTTATTGTGTTTTTTTGTTGGCGGCATCCGATGCGCATGACCAACCCCCTAATTTAGCGCTTAGGAGTGAGGGTTATAGATTTTGGATAGACTGTAATGCACTTTTTGGGGCATTAATTTTGTAAAAATTATTTGGTAAACCACAATAAGGTTCCACCATTGTCATATTTTGTTACATGCATTGTTAAGAGAATTAAAAGTTTTCAAAAGGCATTTATTAAATCTTAAATTTCAACATTTCTAAATATTTCCAATAGTCAAAGTTGTATCTTCTGGTTAAAGATGATTTATGAAGTTTAGCTAACATGGGAACTAAGCAATAACAGTTGTACTCATTTATGAACTAATGTTTACAATGAATTAATAGAAACTACTGTAACAAAGTATTGCTTGTTCTAGGGTAAGTGACAAATTGTTACGCTACATGTACTTACTATTATATTAACAATAAATTATGCATAATAACATTGCCCGTCACCCTAAGCCAACTTAAACCATATAGTAATTTAATACACAGCCCGTACCTAACGGTAAATTACCCCTGTAACCACGGACACCTATAAAATACCAGTGTACCCTTGTTGTAGTAATGTAAGTTAATGGAGTAGTGCTTTGTTGTCATGTTTTAGGCACGTTTCTTGGGTGTTTTATTCATCAGATTTAAACTTCTGTTACAGAACAGTACGCAATTTCCTGTAACATGATTAATTAAAAATTCTCGACCATATAACATGCACATACAAGCATATATATAATATATAGATACATAGTATCGTAATTCCAATAATAGGCTTTTTGGCTCAAAAATTATGGCCCTGTCTTATTAGGAAACAAGAGCAAATGCATAACAAATATTGAGATGAAATTATTAGGCTGAAAAATATTTTTTTTTTTTTTTTTTTTTGATTTTTTTTTTGTTTTTTTTTTTCCCCTTAGCGAGTCGCCCAGCACCGGCGTCCCGCTTTCCTGATATGGAGCTAAAAGATGAGGTAACCATCACGGTCTCCAAGGCAACAGCAGAACAAGGTCACAGTGCCTTCCTCGCCTCAGCCTCCACCCATTTTCCTCTCTCCTCCGCCTCTGCCTCTGTCACCCTCTCTAAATGTGTTGCTATGCAGACTTTGTCATGCTCAAAATTCACAGGAAGTGGAGGAGGCGTGAAAGCAGTCAAGGTTAAAAGAAAGAGCAGAGAATCAGAGAGAGCAAAGAACGACAGAATAATGAGGGAGACTGACGAACGTCTGCAGATCTGTTACTCATCCCTCCCGCATTACACGCACCCACACAGCAGCGCGATCAGGAGACTGTTTAGTGTTTAGCCTTAAAAGCTCTGCACATACAGCACATAAATAAATGATGATTAACTCCCCCTGCTTTCTGATGAAATATCGGAGCAACGGAAGGCCTGGCTCTCCAGCGCAGCAAGCGGATTTCCTTAAAATAAATAAATAAATAAAAAGCTGAATAAGCCGGAACTTAATGACCAGAGAGCAAAAAACATTTTGGGCTAATACAAAAGAGAGACATTAAGGGATTGTTTTTAGCATATTATTCCCACAAATATAAATATGTTATGCTGTTACACATAAGGACAATACAGAGAAGGAGGGGTAGATATTAAGGCTGGCCATAAATCTAAAACAATTTTTTTTTAAATTTTATTTATGTGTTTTAATCAATGGAGCCATTATTTCAAGCAGGCATACAAGACCTTTAATGCAACATGAGCTGCATTATTAGGGCTGGGCTGATATGGCTAAAAATATTTTTCAGCCTAATATTTTCGGTGTGTCAATATTTTGCTCTCAAATGGTGAAAAAAAGTGGAAAAGTTTTGTTTACAGTCAGCGAGACATTTCACACAAACAAGGATTATTCTTAACTGAAACTAAAAACATGTATTACTTGAAATAAAAAAAATATTAACAAATAAAAACATAAAAGCTTATTTTAATTTCATTTAGTTTAAGTTGAAGTACTAAAATAAAACTAAATAAACTAAAACTAATAAATAAAAAAAAGCTGTTGCTGTGAACCCACATCATACGTTCAAATTATCTTTCCTTGCAAGTGAAACAGACAATTGTTATCCTTAAAAAACAAAACAAATCCATCAGAGAGACAGCAGGAACATTAGGAGTGGCCAAATCAACTGTTTGGTACATTCTGAGAAAAAAAAACGCACTGTTGAGCTCAGCAACATAAAAAGGCCTGGACGTCCACGGAGGACAACAGTGGTGGATGATCGGAGGATTCTCTCCATGGTAAAGAAAACCCCTTTCTCAACATCCAGCCAAGAGAAGAACACTCTCCAGGAGTAAGGTGCGTCTCTGTCAAAGTCTACAATCAAAAGAAGACTTCACAAGAGCAAATACAGAGGGTTCACCACAAGGTGCAAACAAGGCCTGATTAGACTGGTCTAGATTAGACCTGATCAGACCACTTCTGCAAAAAGTATTCTTTGGAATAATTAAATTAATATCAACCTGTACCAGAATGGCGGGAAGAAAGAAGTATGGAGGAGGTTTGGAACAGCTCATGATCCAAAGCATACAACATCATCTGTGAAACATGGTGGAGCAGTGTGATGGCATGAGCATGCGTGGCTTCCAGTGGAACTGGGTTACTGGTGTTTACTGATGACGTGACAGAAGCAGCCTGAAAAATTCTGAAGTGTATAGGGATACTCTCTGCCCAGATTCAGTCAAACGCAGCAAAGCTGATTGAGAGGCGCTTCATATAGTACGAATGGACAATGACCCAAAACATACAGAAAAGCAACCCAGGAGTTTTTGAAAGTAATAAAGTGGAATATTCTGCAATGGCCAAGTCATTCTCCTGCATTCTCCTCAACATGATTGAGCATGCATTTCACTTGCGGAAGACAAAACTAAAGGCAGAAAGACCCACAAACAAACAATAACTGAAGTCAGCTGCAGTAAAGGCCTGGCAAAGCATCACAAAGGAGGAAACCCAGTCTTTGGTGATGAGTCCATGAGTTCAAGACTTAAGGCAGTCATTGCCTGCAAATGATTCTCAACAAAATATTAAAATGAACATTTTATTTATGATTATAATTATTTGTCCAATTACATTTGAGACAGCCTTGACATGGGGGACTGTGATAAAAGTTGTAATTCCTAAGCATTTTATGTTATATTTTTGTTCAACCCCTTGAATTAAATCTTAATGTCTGGACTTCAATTTCATCTTGATTGTTTCATCATTTTAAAATTCTATTCTTGGAATAGCATAATCACATGAGCAGCGAAAAATATATTGAAAAAATTTGATCAGATGATCCAATATATGGACCTGACTGTATAAATATGACAACAGCGAGTTCCTCAGCAAAAACACCCGAGGAAACCTATCGTTCTTCCGGTTACCTTATGTAACCATGATTCCCCTGCAAAGGTAATGAGACACTATGGGGGGGGGTGGGGCTCCTCTAGTGGTCGTTATGGGGAACGCCTTCAGCGTGACCAGTGTTTGAAGCATACATCTAAACATGACAATAACATTGGCCGGCGACAGCCTGTGACGTCATCACCCGGCGCGACCACAGTATAAAAGGGCGCCGGGAGAACACGTCATCGCTTCTTCATCTAAAGCTTACGTCCGACAAAACAAATAAGAAGTACAAACAGCATGGCAAGGAGCTAGAGGACGTAGTTCGAAGTTCCCTCAGAAGGGAACATTTCAGGTTATGTATGTAACCATGGTTCACTGAGGGGTACGGACCACTGCAGACGTTTCCCTGAGAGGGAATGAGACACTTGCGCGGCAGAGCTCAGGCTTGGAAACAGATATACAAGATTTGATTCCTTTAAGGGGATATGGCCAGGTGTCTAAAAACCAGACCCTGGCCTGCCACCCAGGGGGGCTACCGCCAGTTCTGAATAAACCTACTCAAAGAACTGACACGACAGATCTTTGGTAGCAACACCCTGCTCAGAAATGTATCAACAGAGATACATAATTTGAGTGGAGCCCAAAGCGAGAACCGGGGCCTAAACCAACTCAGAAAAGGGGAACAAGGCTGACAGCATGTAACCCTTACCATACAGGATTTCAAAAAAGTGGGCAAAGCATAACATGCACACATACCACAATGTTGATTTTAGAAAGTGCACAGAAGCTCAGCATGTTCACTTACCATAGCATGGATTTAGAAACACCGTTGCTTAATGGGTATCCGAAGCTGTATTAAACCAGCCTAGGAGCCCTACGTGACTGTGGCACGCTCACAGAACAGAATCCGAAGCATCTGCTCACAGATGCCCAGAAGCGAGCGGTACGCTTGCAAGAGGCCCTTCATGGCGAGGGGAGTACAGCTAGCTCACTTAACAAGCAACCTGCCAGGGAGGCAGGAGATGGTCCAGCCACCTGGCATGATTGCTATCCGGAGCTCAAAAGAGCGGAGGCCCAACTTCAAAAATAGAAAGGGTGCTCAAACGCTCAGTGCCAACGCATACAATTCGGCGGTAGCGTCTCTGAAACAAACCCAAGTCACTTCTAAGAAAAAAGACTCTTCGCGTGTGGTTTCTGGTGCTCGACCCACAAGGAAAACAGCTTAACAGGGAGGTGGAGAGAGGCCTAACACCCTGAGGCCGCTACTCAATGGAGTTCAAACGAGCGGAGGACTCAATGAGAAAAGTCCACAGATGCTCAATCGGCAGGCTCAAAGAAAACCCTCCGGGGTGAGGAGAGCACTGTCTGGCTTGACCCAAATAGAGGCAGCAGTGAGGGATCACACCAGGGGAGTAGATAGAACGAAATGTAACATCAGAATGGAATCCTCTGCTATAAGGGGACACACATTTTCTAAAGTGAACAACAGGTCCGCAGCATGAGGCACTGACCAAGGAGGTTAACAGAACGGGCCTAACACTTATTTCGTTGCATAACTAAGTTTTCTTTCGGAGCCGCACTCCTCCGTCTCTTTCTCAAGCTGAGGTGGGCCCTTACAGCACATACTGGGAGCGACTCATAACTAACCCTCACAGTGAGATGAGCACTTCTCAGCTCAACCAGAAGGGGGCATTAGATTAGAAGGGGTAACCCAGCAGGGCTCAATAAGAGACAAGTCCACTGGTGCAGCTGGACACGGTCTTATCTCGATAGAGAGCATGGGTCCCGTATGACCAGACCCGATAGAATCTGAAGAAATAGCGGGACCCAATAACCAGTCATGCGTACAGAGCTTACTGCTCCTCATAGCAAACACAACACACAATCCCTCTTATTCTCAGGTAACGCAGTGTAAACCTCCCCTCTCCACAGCCACAGAGGGTCGATACTTGTTCAACCCATAAGGCAGTGTGACATGAGGACCCCGCTGGCCTGACCTCAGTCCCTATGGAGTGTTGAGCTCCTCAGGCGCGCCTCATCGAGAGGGAGCCTCTATGCTCAGAGAATGTGCATGATTGTTAAGGAATGACTCAAGTCTCAAGGAACCCCCTCAGGGGTGATAAATGAGTATGCGCACCCTGGGCAGAGGATAGAGATCTGTCACGAAGCATGCCCCTCAGAAGATTACTAGCCCTCAAGAGGACCCACAGGGCCTAAGATATTGCAGCGTTATCTATGGACCTGAGCGCGAAGCCCAGTCTGTTGTGGGTGCAAACCGAAGATGACGCTATCCCCCCCTGATCGTACCGATGATTGAAAACCTCACTGTAATGGGACTCATCCCACACGGTCCAACGCCAGGATGGTCCTGACTTCAGCAGAGGGGTCAATCCTAAAAAAGTCAAAAACAGAACATGTCTCCCAAAATAGGCGCTACAAAAAAGGCTAGTATTCTGAATAACACAAGAACTTAGCGTAGTAGTATATTAACTGTATCGTACTCACGCAACCATGCTATCCCCTGGCTCATGGGAATAGTGGATGGGGTGAAGGTCTGAACTAGCACTGGGGTCAGTTCCTGACACTTCCATAGTAGTTCTAGTTAGACATGGACTAACCAAAGCATCATAGGCCCAGCATAAGAGACTGCAATGAAGGCGCAGGAGGCTCCTACTTAACCTCAGTCAGGAGGGAAGCTTTTTTAGGGGAATTAAGGGAAGGAAGATGAGTGCAGATGTTATACTCTCAGAGGGAGGTGAGTAGATGGATCAGGTTTTACTCTGGTCCAGACGAGAGCGCTGTGAACGCTTAGTCTGGATCACCTCCCTCAAATCTCGCCTGACACCCTTAGACCCACGCCCCTTTTGAGCCCTACCCGCAGGCGGGGGAGGGGAGCAAGTTTTCTCGCCACCTATTCCCTTTTGAAGCCTGCTTTGAACAGTTCTGTAGCTTTGCAGGTAGGTTTCTTCAGGTGTCTTGGAGACGTTGACACAGTTCTTCTGGATTTAGTCTGTTTCAGTTTATTCTGTTTCTTCATGTCATTCCAGACAGACGGGATGATGGTGAGATCAGAACTCTGTGTGGAGCACTGGCTGTTGTCAGACTCCTTGTGCAACCAAAAATCTCACTGGATTATTACAATTAATTGCAAAAGGGATGTTTGGAAATGTAAACTGATAGTTCCTACTGACACTCAGACGAGAGATAAAAACTGACTGAAAACCATTTTTAGTGTAAAACACTATGTTTCTAATCATTTTTGGCCACTTTATTTATTAAAATGTTTTGAATCGAACTGAAGTGAAATGTACATGGAAATAATCTAACCTATAATTTAATGTACCCACCAACAAGATATTTAGAAGATTGTTGTGCATCCAAACTTTTCATCAACATTCAACTAAAGAAGCTCAAGAACTCCTTCTTTGTGTTCCACAGACAAAGTCATACAGAATGCAAACAAAATGTTGGTGCACTCTTTAAAATCACTAATTAAACCTTTTAAACACATCTCAACTCGAGAAGACAAGACATGAATCGTAATCTAATGTGATTTGGTCCTGTAGAATCCCTACTGGCCAGAATAAAAGCGCATTAACCCATCATCTCAGATATTAGATGTTGGCTCGGATATGCAGCCATGCTCATGAAAAACATGTGCCACAGCCCAATGTTCAAAAAAGCAGAGATCAGTGGGTATATAACAGTCCCTCATGGCGTGGACCTTCTCATGCTAAATCCTCAAAATCACAATGAACAGAGCCCTACCCATGATTCCCATCCACTCAAACAACAGCATTACTGCGGACTTTTCTTGTCAAAGGTGCTGCTACTTTCTAGGAAACAATCATCAACTGAACAATGGTGAGAGGGGCATCTACCGATAAATGGAAAGATGATCAGGGTTTGGTCTTCGATGAAAAGTAACGCGCCAGGTGAAATGACAAGGCAATAATTGAGAGGAATGTTATTTCTGAGCAGGCAGAGTCAGGTTGGGGGATGGGGCACGGCCTGTCCCAGATCCATCAACATGCACCAGCACCTCTGGCAGGAAGGAGGGGGTTAGTCGGGCTTGCTAGCAAGAGACTGCAATATGTTTAAGATTATTTTTCTATTAGAAATCAATGACCTCGGTACATTCCAGTCAAAAATCGTAACCTGCTGCTTTTTAGCGCTTGAATACTTTGGGTGTGTAATTGCACTTACGATGCCTTTTGTTTAGATTTAAAGAGTGTTACCAGGCTATATTTTCGTTAATGTGTTGCAGCCACCCCTTTTTTATTATTTTCACTTGCAGTTTTCTACACCACTTTATTCTTCTTGTTGCTTTCTGTTGTAATTTACTCACTCTCATGGCATTGATTGGAACACAAAATAGGCAATTTTGTAGAATGTCCATGCTGCTCTTTTCTTTTTTTTTGTTTGAATTAATCATCTCACCAAATGCATTATACACTGATAACTTCCCGCATCCACTGAGTTGCCTATTTTGTCCAATACAAAATATTGGAGAGTTGTTTCTCCCGCCCCTCCTCATCCGACTCGACTCTCACGTGGGTTGCCATATTGAGGACATAAGCCCCGTTCACACCAAGGACGATAACTAAAGATAACGATAAAGATATAGTTCAAAAATCGATCTCAATATTAAAGAATAGCAGAGTCCATGCTTCAATTATAATGATAAAGGCACAGAGAAATGGTATCATTGGAATCCTTTTCAGCTGATGAATGATACAATGACACACAAGCTCGAGAATTTAAATAATAAACACACGATATCGTTCGCTGGTGTAGTTGCTAATATCGTTATCTTTATTGTTATCATTCTTGGTGTGAACGGGGCTTTAATCTGTATGGTACTGCCATAGATTTATTTTTAGGGTAGAAACCTGCATCGGTGTTAAAACCCCTTTTGTTTGCTGGCTTCCATGGCTGCAATATGCTGTTTTCCACCAACTGGCATCCCAGGGTGTTGAAATACTATTGGGTAAATTGGCAGTGGGTGGAATCACACAGACCAAAATAAAAACAGACATTCCAACATGGAACGCAAATTTTAAAGTAGAACTGGCTGTAGCATCGTTTTCCGGGAAAAACAAGCATGTGAACTTGGCATGTTTTCTAAATATCCACAAACATATTATAAGATTTTTATTCTTTAGTGCAGTCAAAAAGGATGACATACAGCACCCCCAACAGCTCAGTGATGTTTTGGAGCTTTTTGCAGCCTATTCACTCCATTGTATGGAAAAGAGCAGCACAAACATTTTTCCAAATTTCTTCTCTTAGTGCTCCACCGAAAAAAACAAAGTAATGAAAGCAAGCAAACCATGACAGAATTTGCAGTTTGGATGAACTATTCCCTAATTTTATGACTCCCTTTTAGGAGTCATGACATACATGCTTATAAAAAAGATTTATAAAGGATTGATAATAATCTTTAACTGCATCTTAACTAACATTGTCTATCCAAGATATAACAAACTTTCAACAGGTAAGGGCATACATTCTTTCGTCTCAGTATACTCTCAAAAACCCCCAAAAGCTGTCACTGTTGCGGTACCTTTTCACAAGGTACACCTTTGTACCTAAAGTTTCCATATTGGTACCGTAAAGGTACATATTAGTACCTAAAAGCATACCTTTTGAAAGTTACCACCCCAGTGGCAGCTTTTTTTCCTGAGAGTGTAGGTTGCCACAATAAGCCCAAACAAAGAAACAGATATGGATAAGCAAAATAACTTTTAAACGTCTTTGTTAAGGTAGATAAAGAACTTTACTGAGCTCATGATTGCAGTGGAAAAACAAGCAGCCATCTGCATGGCACCGGGAGAGCGGTGCTCCAGCAGGGTATTAGTGCCATATGGTGAAGGCCAACAGCCGCAAGGCTATGAGTAAATAACAACATGTTTTCATTCAGGCAGTTCAGCTCCCCATGTGTAAACAGCCCAATCCCACCCAACAAACATGAACTGAGAGAGATGGTGTCACTGTCCGATACGCTGCCATTTGGAGACAAACTTCTAACTTCCACCGAAGTTAACTGGGATTTAAACTGGCGTATGTGCTAACCTAGTTTGGTTGACTCATCATACAGTTAACTTCGGTGTCGCACATGACAGGTAGAGCCCATACCACCTAGGCCACACCATCAGACTTAACTAGCTGCAGGACTATGATAACAGTGTAAATACTGTTTCTGTTCAACTTTTTTTACCTGTAGAACTTTTACAGTTGCCAGGCAACATTGCACACTTCATTGTGCTAAAATCATTGGAATGAACTGCCTCTCATTGCCATATTTTACAACATTGACATGGCTTATCAAATCATATTTCAGTGATATTTCATTATCTAAATAATAATAAAATGCACAATTTTACTAAAGATTTTAAATAAATGTAGTCAAAATCAAATCAATTTTGAAGAACACATGTGAGGTGTTTACTTACCGTGCAAATGGAATGTAGGAGATGCTGTACCTAAAAACACACAAACACACATTTTAAGAAAAGCTTAGCAGATTCAAAAACAAAACGATCTGAAAATAAAAAGCTTTTTATTGTCAGCAGTGTAGCGATGTATGAAGCACAGTTCGCACAAAAGTCAAACCAGTCAGCTTTCTGTAGGTTATTGCGGTGAATCCATGTGAACAACTTGAACCTGTTGACTGTGGAAATCTTTTGTCCTTATGCGAACTTCCCAGTTATGTTGAAAAATAGCGGAAAATGTGACCATACCTTTAGGTTTAGGGATTTGAACAAACCCAAAACGCTATTAAACACACGAGGGTGAGTAATTAATGACAGAATTTTCATTTTCGGGTGAACTAACCCTTTAAAGTCAGATTGTGCAGAGGACTCATCTTGTTCCCGTGGTCTTGTTATGATGGCCGTCTAGATGACGTGGTCTTTGGAGGGGATCTGTCTCTGGGGTACATCTAGTTGACATGTTCTCCGCTGACATTCAGGGCTGTCATTCAGTCTTCAAGAAATTAAATGATGCCTTAAAATTGTGATGATTGTGCGATTTCTATTCTAAGCAATCAAATGATTTTCATCTGCTGGACGTTGAAAAAATTTGTAGACCTATACTGAAGGAGTAGCTAGAGACTATAATAGAGAAACTACCCTAGCAACCACATCCATTTCAACATTTCTTTTTTCAACTGCAAGTTTGTTCATGCTTTGACTTACAGGAGGATGATAGGTAGAGAGAGACGGGCAGATGGGCAGTATTCCCGTGCCACTAAAGCAGCTAAGTGGAACTGGGCAGCAGAAATAATCTGATCCTCTAAGCGTGCCCTGACCCCTTCACTTGGCCACGAGCAGCACACAGGTGTAGAACCAGGTGGACGAGGCTCACCGCTTCACTACTCTGAAACAAACTCCACGAGACGAGAGAGGAATGTTGTGCCTTTGTGTGATTTTTATTTGCTTCATTAAACCTAAATCTCTTAACTTTATATGCATTCCACACACATGGTTTCTCTCTGTTAGAACTAGAAAAGTTATTCAAAACATACTTTGGATGTTGCTTTGACAAAGCTATGCCTGAAAGTTCAAGAAAAGTTTCAATAGGCCTTAAACTTTGAAGGTTATGTTATATTTTACACAGCATTTCTGGTATGATAAGATAGTCAGAGGAACAGAGAGGAAACACTGTGTGTGTGTGTGTGTGTGTGTGTAAGAGAGAGTGTGAGGATGGCCGTTTGAGTGCTCCTGGCTGCCCAGTTTTTCACACGTCATGGGCCAGATTTTATTGACCATGTAATTGCTGTCAGTTTCACTGCGAGGACATTCTCTTCCTTCACACTGTGACACAGACCACCGCCAGCCTTCCTCTGACAGCAGTCACTCTGGCAACCGCTTTAACCGCATGTATGAAGAGGATACTGGGAAATCTGTAGGGAGGATTCCTTGATGCTAGACATTTCTGAGAAGCTGTCAGTGCATTAGCATTTCATTTGAAGTTAGTTGTGTGTAACGGAATCCCTAATCAGCTTTTTAATCAGCAGAAACATGGGGCTTATTTTAGGACATATTTTAGACTGTATATTCTTTATTGTTGTACTTTCTATCTGTCTGTCTATCTATGTGTCTGTGTCTTATTATAAGTGATTTATATATTAAATGCATAAATTTTATTTATTTATATAGAAATGAAATGTAAATCAATGTTTTTAATAGCAAGGATGCATTAAATTGATCAAAAGTGACAGTAAAGGTGACATTTATTTGGCTATAAATCCAAAATATTACTAAAAGATATAATATTTCTATTTCTAATATATTAACTTTCTATTCATCAAAGAACACTGAAGACCCTGAGTGTTCATTTTTTTATTAAACTGTACTTTTGGTCAAATAAATGTAGCATTGGTGAGCATAAAAGCCTGAACACTTGGAACTCACAGGGAAAGCACATCTACTATTACGTCATTTCATTACTTTAAAAGCAAGCTGTAACTGGCATCTATGACATACTTATGGATTTACTCCTTTATTTTCAGATTGTTTTGTTTTTTAATCTGCTAAGCTTTTAATGGGACATTAGGTATTAACACTGTGTGTGTTTTTAGGTACAGCATCTCCTACATTCCATAACGACACTATTTCGACACACTATTTCCCCGTTTAATACTTAAAGCTGCTTTGACACAATAAGCGCTATATAAATAATGGTGACTTGACTTGCCAAAGTTTAATAGCGTTTTGGGTTTGTTCAAATCCCTAAACCTAAAGGTATGGTCACACTTTCCGCTATTTTGCAAATTTTTCCAAGCAAAATCCAGTGATTTCAATAGCATCAACATGATTGGGAATTTCGCTTAAGGACAAAAGATTTCCACAGTCAACAGGTTCACAAGTTCAAAGTTGTTCACATGGATTCACTGCAATGACCTACAGAAAGCTGACTGGTTTGGCTTTTGTGCGAATTGTGCTTCATACATCGCTACACTGCTGACAATAAAAAGCTTCTTTTCTTGCCTGCAAAATAATTATAAAATGCTTGCATTTTTTTCTTGTTAGTTTCTTGACAGAATGTCTAACTTTATTCTTAATGATCAACATCTTCCATCAGTTACACCTACAATATTCTACCTACAGTATATAATCACTCATCTCATTAGTCACATCACTCATTCCGATCACGCGCCTATTTTTGGCCCACTTTCTCACCTTGCCAAGGACTTAACCACCTGCCTCTAAACCTGCAGCCAGACATTGATGACAAATTGCACGCATGGTTTAATTAACAGCTGATCAGCCTACACTAGTAGATGCTCATGCAGCAGGGTTCCAGGGAAGAGCGGAACAAGCTGCTAATTTGTTTTAGGTACCCTGGGCACAGCACTACAGAACGTGCTCAGGTCTTTAGCTGCTAGCGTGATTTAGCCTAGTAGTTAAATTCCAAGATAAGCTTCATGAAACACTCATACAGATACACAAACACTAAAATCATGATATCACCGGTACAATGAAACTTTATCTTTAGATGAAAGGTCAGCAGGCTAGGCCACTGCATATGACCGTATTGTCACGTTCAAATGCCAAAATAAATTAAACGTGTGATTTGCGCAGAATCAATTATAACTAAAACAATTATATTTAAATGTATTCATTCATAAACTGACTTTTGAAAGAACATAAATAAATAAAAAAAATCAGAGAATCTGTAATTATAGAGGAGATGATTCGTTTTTCTGAACAATGGAGTAACAAAAATCGTAAAATTCCATACTTTCAATTAAATTTTATCCACCCATCCATGTACGATGTTTCATTCAAACGTCATGCGTTCATTCATTCATTCATCTCAATGCGTTCATTCATTCATTCATTCGCTTATTTAGATATTTTTATTTATTTTTAATTTTAATTTGATGTCTTTTGCCAACTGGTTTATTTTTTGAAAACAAAACCTTTTCCTAGTTTACTTTCAATTACACTACAGTACAAAAAGGCTACTTTAAAATCTTTTATGAAACCACTTTAAAACAAGTAATCAACTAATAGAGCAATAAGTCCCAAGGAAGCCGGGGTTACAGTGATTTATAACAGCTAGGGGCGTTGTTTTAGGGGGGCTAAAACCCCCTTAGCTGTTATAATTCACTGTAAACCACGGCTTCACGGGGTTTATCGCTTTTATAAAACGGTTATTCCATATACGTATTAAGGTTTCACAAAATAAAACAGAGCAAAAAAAGTGTAATGATATTAATAAAAACAATATTCTTCCACCAAACAATGTAGTTCCTCAGAATCGGTTGTTTCAACAAAGTGTTTGCCGAGCAACACACAGAAGTAAACGAAGGTGTTTGTTTGTAGAGTAATTTACAACAGCTTAGAACGCGGTTCAGCCAATCAGAATCAAGGACCGGAACTCTCCGTTTTATAAACATAAACTACAAAACTGAAGTCTCTGAGACGAGTAATATAAACATTTTAACAAAGAGATAAAAAAGATTTGTTTCAAACAATAATCATTTTTTATTATCTGAAACAAATCAAATGCATATTTTTTAAGATGATTGACAGTCTATCACTTACCATGTCATAGCCAAAAATTGCAAAATGCAGAAGATGATCGCCAGACCCCTTTTGCCCCACTGCAAGGCAACAAAGAGAAATAAAATATGAACAATATAGCCTACATTTTCTCAAGTGAACAGTCAACCAAATATCAGAAATAAACCGGTTATGAAGAAAGCTTACCCAAAACACTGCACATAACGTCAACACAAGGAATAGCTGGGGGAAAAGCACACACAGGTTAAAAACCATGATCAAATAACCATGGCATAGAAAAAGATTTTTCAGAGATGTTTATGCTTGTATTAATGTGGAAACAATGAATCTATTAACAGCTGGTGAGATAAACAATCTGGGATTACGCCAGATAATATGATATTAGTGAGTCAAACACCTATTATTCTCTTTATAGTTGGCAGTAATCCAGAGTAATTAAATAGCTCATATTTTGAAACTTGAATGAGAACTGCAATCATAAACAGCATCATAAGAAGGTGCCCATCATACTTCTGCATAGAAATATGTAGCAATCATTTGATAGTCTGCTTACAACAAGCTTCCAATTGTGTTGTGCTGGAGCAAGTGTGAACAGATTCAGACCAAAAACAGATTATATGGCAAAGTGTCACACAGAGCAACTGTGATTTTTCTGGATTACAACAGCAGTCCTTTGAATCTCTTAATGCCTTGTATAAGAGCCTCCAGATTTGTGACTGTAAAAGGCTGAAGCATTCCTTCTGCCCTGTTAGCCTGCATGTGCATATCTGTAATGTGTTGCCTATGTAGCTAAGCTAGTTTCATTGTCTCGTATCACTAAACAGTGTCTTTCTTGCATCATTTTAACTCTAGAATATATATATATTCTCTATTCTGTATCAGTATTCTGTTTGTTTAATTGATGTTAAAATATGCTGAGATATTCACACATATTCATAAATAAATAAATAAATATATAATAGACAAAAACATCTTATAAAATGGTTTGTTTGAAAAGTATGCTTGTGCATTGTTATTTTCTTAAATACACTTGGTTTGACATTTTGTTATCTAATATAATGACAAGGTAAAAAGAACATCTAATAAGAATGAGTCATCTGTTCTGCTACAAGGTTAAATTCGCCTTTGCAAAATGACTTTTCTCATTAGCTCTCCAGTGCTGACGCAGTGTGGTGGGCCAGAGGCTTTCTTACCAGCATCATAATAGTGGCTATGAGTCTGGTGGGCTCAAACATTCGCTTCAGCTGTTTGAATGGGCCCATCAGGAAACAGGTGCTGTGAAGAACAGAGACACAGAATGAGCTGAATTCACAAGGCACATGTATCCATTACTCACAGTAAACACCAAAGGTGCTCATTAGGTGCATTAATCAGTCATTAAGCAGTCATTAATCACTTAGGAAAAGAAATTTTGATGATAGTCCACTTTAATGCATTTTTTCCAACTTATTTCTAACAGTGTCAACTAAGTAAATAGCACTGTCAAGAGCATGCCAACCAACAGGTGGTGCTATAATCTCAACCGTAAAGCCATGTTGGCCAATCATAGGCCTGAACAAGTCTCCAGTAGGCGGAGATAACAGCGCATGCTCTGATGTCACAAGCCAAAAACTCCGGTTTCACTGTCTACACGATAACACTGCAACCGGAGTTTTTGAAAATCTTTTAAAAAATGTTCAGTTTCAGTGACCTGGTGCTGTGTTTGCGGTGGACGAACAGCCTAACCGCGTAGAAAAAGCTGCGGTTTTAAAAATAACCACATTCGTATGGACAGGGCACGAGTTATTGTGAAAATTGTAGGCAGTTGTACTGTTTTGCACTTAATTGTACTTTACAAAACAAATGCAATTTGCCTAAATTAATAAGAAATTCAAATCTGATGTGAACATGTAATTCATTGTTCAGAGATCTGAACTTACTGTTTTGAGAAAAAACTGAAAAAAGGCAAAGTGATTTAGGAAAACATGAGAAATAATGATATTTAATCATTTAATCATAACATATTTACTTTGAATCAGATTTTTGAATAGCAATCTAATCGCTGAAATAGAGTTCAGACCGACTGACTAAAATGAACTAAATAGACGCTATTAAAAAAAATCTGTCAATGGAGGATCATCTGATCTAGGAAACTAAACAGGCAAATTAAAATTATTATGAGGTTCCTTAACGTCATCATCACAAGCAAAATCATCACAAATATTACCAAGCTCTTGGTAGTAGCTACAAAATTTAAATCTCCTGACCTCACGAAAGCAAAACTGTATTGATTTTCACTTGAGTGACAGGAAGACACCAAAGGCACCAATTAGCATAATTCCTGAATCTATATAGCTTTTTTTTTTAATTAATTTATGCTGTGAGACATCGGCAAAATCAGTTAGTATCACAATGACGCAGACGGACTCCAGACTCACTGAGAGTAGATGGTCTGTGCTCAGGTCCCAGGGGGCTGAACCCATCTCCCCTGCATTACTCAAGCAACCTTAACCAGGACACTCATTAGATCACAGAAACACTAATGCATGAGCCAGCCCTGATGTCATCCTCTCTCCTACGAGAGCAGGCATCGAGGGCGGCCATAATCTGACATTTTCAAACGCCGTCTAACAGTCTACAGAAGAAAAGAGGGATTGCTCGCTTGATTGTCCTCTACCGTATGAGTTACTTCAAGCTAAACGCCAAAAACAAAGACCAAGACATGAACAATCTGAATTCACAAGTCAAGAATATGCTCAGATCATTTTTCAAAAGAAAAGGAAATTATATTTTTCTTCAAGAAAATGAAACTCCATTTTTCACACACCCACACACACCCACGACCCACACCACACACACACACACACACCAACACACAACACACACACACCACACACACACCACACAATCTGATCCAAACAAAATACCAAAAACAACTCAAATATCATTCTCATTACTATATTGCAAAAACAGGTCTTCTAAATGTAAATGCAGCGTTGTAAATAAACAGCATGATCTGCATCATCTCTTCAGTCTGGGTCACGGCCTTTAAATGAGGTTTCCTGATGCTAGTACCTGCTAATATGTCATGCCAGTAGGTTTCCAAAATGCTACCATGCCCAGAACCAATGTTGTGTGAATATAAAGCAGGTAACCCAGACAGCATGACCCTTCACTCTAAAGACTTCACCTCTGTAGCTCTGTCAGGACAAGTCTGTGATTAAGGACAGAGTCTGGTTACTGATCAAACCTGATCGGATCTTTACTGAAGTGGCCGAATGGCTCAGTTTAATGATTTCTCACAGGATTGAGTTCTTCAAAGTAAAAAGCGGTCTCCGGATATGCAGAGGTGCAGTCTGGGAAAATGCCAGGGGAATTCTTCTGGGTCACTTTTCCATCTCACTGCCCTGGTTACTAACTGTGTCTCTTCCTGGTTCCTGCATCATGATTGGAAATAAGTGACTGCAATGTCATGCTTTTCTGGAATTTTAGCTACATTACACTTCATCAGGTAGTATTTCATCCCAAAATCAAAGGGGGGAAAATAAATTTTTTATATAAGATTTTTGTAATATTATTCATGACATTAAAACTGCTGACAGCAGCCATGGTGTGAACTATCACGACCAGCAGGAATCATCTGGCCTTGATGAACTTTGTTTGGCAATTGTTCATTCTCAAACTGTAACTAGGGGTCAGGGCTCATCACGCAAGAAGACCTGGTTTCTTTCTTAGTGCTTTATATCTTTCCTGTTGGTAATACAATTTAACAACACCTGTCACTAAACACTGACAAATGAATCATCAACTGATTCAAAACTAGACCGAGCAGAGACAATTCAATCGTCCATTTCAAATATTGCACTGATTACTGAGAGCCTGCTGGTGATTTCAGAGAACCAGACAGACCCGTTGCAGTCTTTGAGAACAGAACATCTTGCCACATGGCAACCCAACAACACTGTAAGAGGAGGAGAACAAACTTCTAAGCCCTACTTAAAAGACAATGCATGTCTATGGGAGCCAGAGAACATTTGTGAAGGGAAGTTACAAGACTTTGACAACTTGAAAAAGAGTGTTATATTGCCATCCTCTGAGCTGGTGCACTGACAAAGCAAAGTTATGAGGTTTCAGCAAATGCATGGTTTTAGAGGACTAATCCTGCCAGCCTCTTTATGCAATCATGCCTTCAGCTGACATGTAACAAAGACATTAAAGGGGTCATATGATGCGATTTCAAGTTTTGGAGTGTTACAAGCTGATTGTGCATAGATAAGATCCCTGAAGTTGCAAGGACTAAAGTCTCAAAACCAAGATGATTCTTTATCCAAGTTGAAGACTCTGCCCACGCCCCCTACACGACTCTTCTAAACCCCGCCCCCACATCTCTACCTCACTAGTGGAAATATTAGCATATGCCGCCCACATTGTTCACGCAAAGAAAGAAGGCTTGCTTTCAGTTAAGAACCAGCAGTTTGTGAGCCGCATGTCAGGGAGAACGCTGTGTTTTCTAGCGAACGGTAAGCACTTTATTTGGCCTTTCGCAGTAGATGCATTAAGGATCTTTAAGATTACTTACAGAACAGTAACAGCAATGCATTTTATGGATGACCTTTTCGTGAACCTAGGAGAGGAGGTCATTTTGACTTTGCTATGACAGTCTGGCGCTTCTTAATCAGCTACTGTTTTGTTATTAGTTTAAGTATTTGCTATTGACTGTTCAAATGCAGAGTTTTGCGCATCGTGTGTGTGTGTGCACGCGTGAGCGAGAGAGAGAGAGCGGTGTGTGAGTGTGTGTGTGTGCGTGCTCGCGAGAGTGAGAGCAGAGAGATAGACGCGAGAACATCACGCATGTCTAAAATCCTCTGTCTTACCGGGGGGGGGGGGGGGGGGGGGTGGCGTTGTGTACTGCAAACCACTATCATCACTATTCTGTCACGCTAATCTGTTCCCCTATACGGGCTCGTCTTTACATTTATTTTGAAAGATGAAGCTCAGGATTATGGTAAGGGGCGTTACATTTTCCGACGAGTGCTTGCGGTGTTCGTCCAATCACAACGCACTGGGTCAGCTGGCCAATCAAAGAAGACTGCGCTTATCGGAAGGAGGGACTTTGTAGAAACTAAGCGTTTGAGAGAGGCGGGTAGAGGAACTACAATAATGTGCAGTATTTGAAAAATATGTGTTTTTTGAACATTAAAGAATGTCAACATATTCTGTTACACCAAATACACAAAATAATGATCTTTAAAAAAGTATCATAGGACCCCTTTAACTAATTTCTGACGTCCAAGTCAATATTAAGGACAACTGTATTGAGTGAGTGGCAGTTGATGTTTGGCAGTTTGGTCTTCTGCTCACAGAATATGAAAACAATTACAGCTTCTATATCTGATCTGGGCAATGCAAACAAATCATTAAACAGATAATTTCAGATTCTTTGAATGCACTGTCTGCCAAATGCATAAAATGTAAAATGTACAACAACGCCCAAATGTCAAAGTAAAATTTATTTATATAGTGCTTTTCACAATACATACCGTTTCAAAGCAGCGTTACAGAAAATCATGATGTTAATGTTTAGAATATTTTAATATTTTCATGCCGTACAGTTGCATTTCGAAGATTAGAGCTGGGATCTAATATCATTTACAAAATATTCTAATACAGTTTACAGTTTGCAATGATACAAGCAGTTGAGATTTGCTTTTATCGCCCTAGGGCGGCAAGTATACAGCATTCATGTGGATGTATGCATGTATACAGCATTTACATGCTGTGACCAACTTTAAATAAAGAGCTGGGTGATAATATAGTTTCATTTTTTGCAATGAAAAAAAACCAAAAACAACAGTCAGCTGACATTTGCTACACAATATATTGTGTAGCAAATGTCAGCTGACTGTTGTTGGGTTTTTTTTCATTGCAAATTTTTTTTTACTGTATGTATGCAGGAAAAATAGGGATAACAGGTTTCTAGATTTAGCAAAAATTAAATAATCAATAGGGGTTGACCAGTTTGAGACTAAATGTTGTAGTCACTGATAAATGTATATTAAATCAAAGAAAATATGTGATTGCTACAATAATTTTGGTAGCTGGGTCGAATGGTTAAGCCTGCATGCCGTCCAGGTGACAATACTAATATTTTCCATCTGCAAAATGTTCTTTTGACTAATTATTGATTTTATGTTTGATAACATTTTCTGTAGCATACCAATAAAAATTGTGCCTCTTACCCGTTTCATATCTGTAGAAAATGTCAAAACTATAAAGCACTTAACATACAGTAAATCTAATCACACATACAGAATAATGACACTGAATCAACATTTAAGAGACTGTTCCATTTGCATGCATGCCCACAACCCAGCCATAATTACACTTACCTTGAAATCGCTGCAATATTTCCAAGGGTGTAGAATACTGCAAACAAATTAACACCAGCCTTGGGCAAGAAGAGGAGTGCAGTTCCCTGTTTCAGAAGATGTAATAAGGCTTGTTAGTCAATTTTCAAACATTTCTCTGAAACAACCTGTCTGTGCTAAAAGAAAACCATTTTGATTAATCCACTATCAAATTCAAAGTTTGTACATGAACAAATTAAGCAGTCCTGCCACCTAGTGGTGTTCCAAAGCTTTTGCGCTGCATAAAAAGGCCCCAAATAGTGTTTGGAATGTAATCACATTTTAAACTGTATGAATGTTGTTGCATGCGATAACAAAAATATCACATTAATAAAGTGGTATGCTAAATGAAGCTAGAGCTTTTATTACAACTAACTTGTTTAACCATGTTTGCATGCAGTGGCCAGTCCAGAAACTGGTGTCAATGTGATTTTTTCCCAGGGCGTGTAACGTGTTGCAACTGGTATGCTGGTAACACAGAGGGCGTACATCTTTTGGGGCGAAGGATGATGCACAAACATCATATTATCGGCGCACGAGGGGAAAACTATTTACGGTACATTTGCTCTACCTAATGTAGGCAGACGACTACTTGTCTCCCTCAATGTCTATGGTAGTTACTAGCCTCTGGGTGGGGTTAACTATTCCTTAAAGAGTAACGTAACAACAAATGACTAAGAGTCTTAGAAATCAACTAGGCCAGTGTGGCTGCCAATTGTGGACTAGATTACTAAAAACCTTAATGGCGGAAGAATGAGCCGAAAGTTAACTCACAAGTATATGATGCACAAGGTAATCCTACCAGCGAAAAAAATCGACAATACCACTTCACCCGTGACTGCCGCAATCTGAGTAGTATGTGCGTCCACTGATACATATAAGAGAAGAATCACAGGATTCACATGCGTTCATAATGCACCCCCGAAAAACATAAGACCAAGAGTTCATTGCTGTGGGATTTTTTAGGCTTGACTTATGACTGCGTTCTTAGAATGCATTAAAATACTAGATGTGAAATTTATATAATGCACAGATCCACAGCGAAGAAAATGCCAACTGATTGTCTTGCTTTTCCCTAATAAAAAAGTCACATGACGACCATGCATCAGTACACATCAGAACTAGTTAAGATTAACACGAATGCGTCGAGTACTTACGAGAGAAATAAATGTGATATATACATAAAAAAAACACATCACAGGCAGCACTGCATGAGCTCAAGAGTATTATGATTTTTCAAGTATGTTGAATCTTTAAGCGCGGTCATATGAGTTGCTAAAAATGAACCGTATTCTTGTGTATTTGGATGTAATATGAAATCGTGTTATGAAGGGTTTAAAACTAAAAAAAAAAAAACAGAACATTCATTCTTCCACTCCATCGTGTACATTATTGTTTAACTCCTCTAGCCCGCATTTTGAAACGACCGCTCTGTGGTCTCTGATTGGTGGCTACAAGCTCATCGCGAGTCTGAAAAAGACCGCTGGTGTGCCTGTGAATTGCAGCTAGATCCAATTGCATTGGATGTGATTGGCAGAATATCCTCAAGCGTAAGACGGAAATGTGACACCAGCTATACCATACTGTGAGTGATAAGCCCCCCTGCTCTACCGGCCGCGAGCGACGAGACAACATTACTAACCCATTTACAAACGATTGGCCATTTCGTTGCAGTCCAAGTGGAGATCATAATTACTGATTATATTTGAACGTACCTAACTCGTTTTTATCCGCGCTGTGTTGCATTGCATCGTGCCGTGTAAACATAAAACTCTGTCTGCATTTGTGATCAGAGAAATGACTAACATAACAAGCCCTCACTCTACAATCGCCCGAATAAATCACATTTGAATCTTCAGTGGCAAATCCTTTAAATTAAAACTTACTTATGTGAGTCAGAACTGCTGGCATTTTTAGTCTAACGTTACTCTCCCAGGTTCAGTAAACAGTCTTCCATAAAATGTGCTGGACACATCTGGATATTTGGGTTAAACTGTTTCTGGAACAGTGTTGTAAATACACTGATTTCTAGTCGTGTCCTCCTTTTGAAGGCCAAACAAAGTAGTTTCGCTTTCACAACCAAGCACACAGCGTCTTCACGACATGGCGGCAGCGTCAACAAAACTACAGCGAGAAAAAAAGTCATGCCTTCTTCTTTGACGGTGAACATTGGGCGCCAGGCGTTAGCAATCTTAACCACATCGTGCAGGAGTAGACATGTGAGGGGCGTGTTAGAACGAGCCCGTTTTAGGGTTTTTGTTTGCTCGGCGTGGCATAGAATCTTAACATTTTTTTATTAAGAATATTTTTTTGGATTTGAGACTTTAGTCTTTGCAATCTTCTTTATGCACCAAGAGCTTGTAACACTCCAAAGAGAAAGGACAACTTGAAATCGCATCATATGACCCCTTTAAATGGATCAAATAAACTGTGATACCTCATAATATTAACCTTACTCCATGTAAAACATTTAATGTTACTTTAAATGGAAAAACAAGTAAGATCTGCAACAGTGTTTCAAGCCCAGTTTCAGACTTTTCAGATTGGCTTGCAGAAACTAAACAACATCAGGAGGTCATGACCTTACCTCACGTGATCCTTCCCCTCAGGAAGCATGTAAAATCAGCAATGTTAACAAATATCATTATCACATAATTATTTGCAAACAAACAGAAGACAGACAAGATCGAATATCAGTACGGTTCAAAATAGAGCAACACTACACTGACTAAAAAGTACCATGGTAATACTATGGTTTGTGATATGTTGTTGTTGTTGTTATTATTTAAAAGTAACACTGTCATGATGGTAATAACATACTAGCATAGTATTCTTTAAAGGACACTGGAGTACCACGCTGTATAAATATGGTATTCTTCTATTACCATGGCATTAACATCTGCTGTATCATAGCACTTTTGTAAAAATGAAAAGTAAGTTAAAATACCACCACTGTGAATTTACAGTACTTCATAAACTCCACAGGGCCTGTCAATTACAGACGAAGACACACTGCAAATAAACACAGGTTCTCCTTATACCTGTGCTGTAAGTCCCACTTCTTCATTCTCCTCTCCTCCACTTAATACACGACGCAACTTGTCCATCGTTGCTCGGCAGGTGAAACAGTGCTCCGGTGAAATGATTCAACACTTCCTCGAAGTTCAGCATGGACACACAAACCAGACGCTACTTTTCCCCACCCGTGTTCCGATAAGCCCCGCCCTTCATCTCACCGCTGAACGCAATGGTTGGGCGTACGAACATGAGTGACCCCTAAACTGACCAATCACAGACAGCTTTAAAACTCGATAGCCAATCCTGACGTAGGCATTGCGAAAATGCAGATGTGACGTGATACTGTTTTTAAAGTAACGGTCAAATTCTGACGCATTCATTTTTGCACTTTTATGTATCGATAATAATTAATTTCACATGCAAATCCAGAATATTTGTTTTCTGTTCTTATTTTTATAATTGCTTTTTGTTGGAATATATATGCATGTCTCGCTTCCCTGTTTCTGTATGTTTCTACAAGTTTTGTAATAATAATAAAAAAATAAAAAAACAAAAAATAATTCTGACGCACAAAGACGTGCTAGCTATGAAGGGTAGTCTGGCTGCAGACATAGCCTGCGTCCCAATGTGCACGCTATCCATGCTAAATTCTATGTGATATTAGTCATTTTCAATACTATTTAGGGCAGATAGGGTGGATGCACATTGGGATGCACGTGCATGTCTGCAGCCAGACCCTCTTGATTGCTCTTATACATTCTTTATATGAGAAACGCATCCCAAATCCCTATTTTTGCAAAAGAGTATTTGTGACCCTTTACCACAAAACCAGACATAAGGGTCAATTTTTCGAAACTGAGATGTATACATCATCTGAAAACTGAATAAATAAGCTTTCCATTGATGTATGGTCTGTTAGGATAGGACAATATTTGGCTGAGATATATATGAACATCTGGAATCTGAGGGTGCAAAAAAAAAAAAAACAATTCCAAATACTGAAGAATTAACTTTAAAGCTGTCCTTAGCAATGCATATTACGAATCAACAATTAAGTTTGAATATATTTACAAAATATCTTCACGGAACATGATCTTTACTTAACATCCTTATGATTTTTGGCATAAAAGAAAAATCGATCATTTTGACCCATACAATGTATTTTATGGCTATTGCTACAAATATACCCGTGCTACTGGTTTTGTGGTCCACATTTAGTAATTAAATATAAATCCACTTGAAAACGTCCTTTCCAGGACACTGTTATGAATATGTGAATGCTCTTATTTATTTCACCCTATCAATTCCAAGAACTGACACGGTCCACAATTCATTACCACACATAATAACACTGAGACCAGTTTGATCACATTTTTTTTATGTTGTTTATTTATAAATTGTTGGTATACAAGCCAACACAAGGCATAAAAGTATCATTTCTTTTCTAGCAAGGACAGATCCTAATGCTATTGCTGTTTGGCAGGGTAGTACACCTGATGTACAGCATTAACGTAAGCTAGTAGAAGCACTGATGCGCTGACATATACCTGCTTTGGGGTATTGTTAAAACAGAAGGGGGGGCAACAATCAGCATCAACAGCAACTCAAATTTAAAGCTTTTCACGTGTAAAAAATAAGCCACACCAGCAAAAGATAAAGTTTGGCTGAAGGTCCTCAAACAGCCCAGAATGTGTTTCTCTGCATATCAGAGCTTCATTTAGGAAAAGGTGTTGATCATATTCATACAAAAATACTGGACTGTCACTTTATCATACAAAATTAGGGTTATTTTCATCTGTACTGCTATCATTAATCTTTCAGAGGCCGCTACAAATTGTGTATGGCATGCAAACATAATTTCTGAATATCCTTAAGTAAGTTTCACAGAGCAGAGAGTGCTGTGTGTGGAAAACAGATTTCCTAATACACTGTCATGAGCTAACGCATATAGGCAAGTTGTGACATTTAATGGGAGAATGATGTAACATTGGTAAAGTTTAACATAAACTAATAGAAGATTGTGATTGATAACTATAGGTGTAATAGCAATGACCTCGGTACATAAATCATGTCTTGAGTTTTCAAGATTGTTGATCTAAAGACTTTACAATAGATTTTGGTAGTCTAGTTCAAAAGGTATTTATCATTTTTTTTTTTTTTTTTTTTTTTACATTTCCATGAAAGTGAAAATGCATGCACATGTTTATATTCGAAATGTTTTATTTCTTTATCATCATTCAGTCAATCTAGTGTAAAAGTGTGGCACTTGTTTATAGGTTTCATGGTTATGCATATAGGTCACTTTAAAAATAAATAGATAAAAAAGGTAGCGGATATCTTCAATAAACGTTCATATTTAAACAATTAAACGAAACAGAAAATAAACATGCATATTACAAACCGATTATAATAAATAAATAAATAAAACCAGTGTGTGCAATACGCAATATGAAATATGACAAAATTAAATAAAATAGAAACATTACAATTAAAAACAGCTGTTTTCAATAGTCTCAGCATTACATAAGACCAATAAAATCACCAAAAAAGATCAACTAAAAAAGTAAAACTGGGACATTACAGAAGGTTACAAAAACAACATGAACGATGTTCCTTGTGCTTTCATTAGCATGTTAGAACCATTTGTTTGTCATAAAAATGCATCCTGTACATGGCATGCATGTTCAAAAGATGCTAATAATGCTGGCACATAGCTAAAGGTGCAGCACTGTCACCATGATAGACCAAAGCATCTTCTACATGGCTTTAATTGAAGTGTCTGCAGCAAGTAGTAGCAACTGTAATGAACGACTGGGTTTCTGTCCGCCTGCACACAGTTTGGGAATGATAACTGTGATCTTTGTTATGCACCGTTAAAACGACACACTTCATGATGCTACACTCCTGAAGTCCACAGGGGTGGAACACACACACACACCCGCACACACAACAATGCACGCACACACACACACACACACATATACACGCACGCACACGCACGCACACATACACAACATACACACACACAACACACACACAAAATACACACAAACCACACATATAAACGCAGCACAGAAGCACACACACACACACACAAAAACACACTCTCTCACACACACAAACACCACACACACACACAAACACAAACACAAAAACACACACACACACAAACAAACACACACGCACACACACACACACACACACACACACACACACACAGAACACACACACAGAACACACACACACACAAACACACACACACACACACACACACAGAAAAGCAGCGTCACGCTCTGAAAGATCTGTTATTGAGCCCCGACAGCTGTGATGTTTGCATCTGGCCCTCATCAATCTCTTGACATCAGCAGAGACATTGGCAGATCATTTGAGCTCCTTGGATGGATCGCTTGAAGAAACACTTGAGGTTCAATCCAATTTTTTCCACCTGCTTCCGTGAGGCTTGGCGGTCGTTGGTTCTGTCCGAAGCGGTGCACTCTGACATTCTTAACGCTGTAGAAGGCTGGTGTATTGGCTGGAGTTGTATAGGGAAAAACGAAGGGATGTGAGTCTTTTCATGCCTCTTCTCTGAGCCAGACAGGAAGAAAGCACTGGCTCCAGTTTTGGGGCCTGAGGTGATCGATCAAGCGGCGTGTTGGCAGGCACAAGCCCCCTAGGAAATAATGCCATAGGTTGAATTAATATATCATAGATTATACAATGACAAAGTACAAATAGTGATCTGTGATCATTGAAGGTGACAGTTAAAAATGGCATGCCAACAATACTTCCACCATGCAAAGGGTGTGGTCAGTAAGTTTTCTTTTATTCAGCAATGGTGCAAAAATGAATCGAAAGTGACAGTAACAGTTTTTTTTAACGTTGTTACAAAGGATTACTATTACAAATAAATTGTTTATGTTGATGATTTAAGCTTTCTATTCATTAAAGACTCCTAAAAAAAAGTTATCACGGTTTTCACAAAAAAATATGAAGCAGCTGTTCTTAACATTGACAATAGTGAGATTTTTTTTTTTAATGACATTATGATATTGAATGATTTCTGAAGAATTATGTTATACTGATGCCTGTTAATAATAATGACTGTTGAAAATGTAGCTTTGCATCACAGGAATAAATAACATTTTAAAATACTGTATATGAAAATAGAAAATGCTTGTTTTAATTTTTAATGTTTTACAATATTCCAGGTTTTCCATTGTATTTTGATTTAATCAAGGTAGCCTTAGTGAGCATTAAAAAAAAACGTCTTTGGAAAACATCACAATTTTTGTGAATGGTACTGTATGTACTTAAATAAATAAATAAATAAATAAAAATAGTTGATCTATCCTCTATATTCCCCCTCTACATAGTTAGCCTATTTGCTTTGTTAATACAAAGTGGCACATTTTCTATATTATTTTTTGTAGTATACAGTATAGATATGACTCCAGAATTCACTTAACAGGACTAAAAATTATAAACTTCGAAATTATAACGATCACCAGAATTGTTTAGTTCCTTTTAATTAAGTCAAAAGGACAATTTTGAAATTAAATTTCTTTAGGTTTAAAGTTTTGTTTGTTTGTTGCATCTGTAAAGCGGAACAGATGCAGTTTTACAGGTAAACACGAGGTGGCGATGTTGCACTTTGACAGCGGAGCGTGGATCTGGCCACAGCTCAAGCGCAGCAGCAGCAGCAGATGGATGACAGGAGCAGTACCTTCACCAGTTGCACATCCTGTCTGATCAGCTGGCTCTGAGATAACTGATCGAGGTTCACTATCCAGGGATGTCTGAGAACAAGAGGTGCCGTCAGCCGCTGATGAGGGTCCACATGCAGCATTTTACTTACAATGTCCTGTTCAAAGATGAGAACAATGACATATTTTGAAGCTGAAATCATTTAGAACCTAACAAAGATGATTTAGAGAATGATGGTAAAGACTAAACACACATTAGACTGAATGCACATTATTTCTAGGGCTGGGCGAAGGGTGTGTTATCAGATTAGTTTTCCAAACCTTCCTTCTCTCAATATGGTATTAGAGTCGATAAGTTCATTTCTGTAAATCTCTTCTGTTTGAACCAAATAAAAGCATTCAAAAGTATTTGTTTGTGTCACCACTCAAAAATAATCTCTGCATGGGTTTTATTGCCTAAATAATCTATCTACACTGTTGTCTATTACTGTGAACTGTAATATTGATATACACTACAGGTCAAAAATTGGATTGATTAAGATTTTTTTTCTTAATGTTTTCAAAAAAAGTTTTTTATTCTCAAAATGAATAAATAAAACAACAGTAGCCGTAAACACAGTTATATTGTAAAGTATTATTCCAATTTGAAAGTACTGTTTACTATTATGGATTTTTGAAAATTGCCTTTCATGCAGTGTGTAACACAGCTCTAAGTGAGTGAAAACATCCTGCAAAGTTTTAAATCTGAAAGTGCACCGTGTATACAGTTATTGTCTGTCAAAAGAAAGAGTCGACTCTGAATCATTGAAACAAGTCGTTTTTAAAACGAATCCCAATCCATTTCATGCTGAGGTCAACATGAAACATTAGCATATTGCCCGCCCACTTGTTGGTATTTTCGGTTGGTCTGAATGAAAATGCAATTTCATTCTTTGCCACTAGGTGCCGCTTTTGGAGTGGTAAAAATAGCAGTTTCCCCGGTAATGCTGTACACAAAGCAGCACTGCGCTCACAAACGCTGCTTTATCAGGCATTACAGGCGAGATGAAATGAAAATGAGACCAATCAGAACCAATCACCGCAGATTAGCGTCACGCAAAGGAGGGTTTTGGAAAATGAATCGCTGAGCGAATCTTTTGGGAGTCGTTGAGCAAATAAAATAAAAATAAATGCATATTATAAGACAATGAAAGTGTTTTTTGCCCTTGCATGCATGTCAACCTGTTGTTGGGGACTCCCAAAACCAAAATAAGAACCTTTCATTACCCATAATAGGGGTACTTTAATATATATTAAAATGTAATTTATTCCTGTGATGGCAAACTTGAATTGCAATAATATTTCAAAATATTACTGTATCTTCGGTCAAATAAATGCAGTCTTGGTGAGCATAAAAGAGTCTTTTGAGAAAACATGCATTTTTAATTATGCAATTAAGTAGAATTGTAATTATTTCAAGAGTAAATATAAAACTGAAAAGGATAAAAAATATTTCTTACATTTATTTAGTAAATGTGGAAAACATGCCTTTATTATTTATATTAACTAATTTCTGCTTTATTTATTGAATTAAACAGCAAAAAGATGTTAACAACCACATTGAATATTGTCAAAAGGCAGAAATATTTGGAGAAATGTTTTTTTGGTTTAAGGGCTATATACTGTATTGGCCAGACCTAATCCCAACAAGCAAAAATCAGGAAGCTGACCTTGGCTGCATCAGACACTGTGTCCCAGTTGCCTCCTGACAGGGCAAATTTCCCACTGCCAATGCGAGCCAAGATCTCTTCTGGTGTGTCGTCAGGGCCGTTAGCGAAGGGCGTGAAACTGTGGGACAGAACAAGAGCTGAGTGTGTGAAAGAACTTGTGAATGCGCCCTTACAGAGAAAGGGTGAGAAGAGAAATAAAAGAGTGGCTTTTATTTTTGTATTACCCCCATTTCCACTGTGTTATTTTTAGCGTACAAATATGGCTAGGTCAGAAGAGTGAGACGATTTTTTTTTTTTTTTTTCAAATGTTCTGATTACACAGAGGTTTAAAGCTCAATCCATATTCAGGAACATTAAATTGAGAGAGCTGCTTGGATTCTGATAGCTCTGGCATTGTGTTCAGTACAATTACTCTGTGACTTGACCCGGCTTATGTACCTAGTAATCCCCTCCACCCTGCTCTAGAAATTAGTCCCTCATCTGGGCAATGGGAGAAAGGATGTGCTACATAGCGTTCTGATTTGTTTGTTTTGACAGGTCAATCGTAATGTCATAGAAAATGAAGACAGGGCTCTTGGGTCATGTGGGCAGATTGATGGCAGAAACAGTGCATACCTAGATGAATACAGTCAGTTCATTTAAAGCAACAAATAGAATCTGTTCATACTGAGATTAAGAAAAAAACATTGCAGCATGGTTGCATGGTGACACATGAATTAGATCCATCAGGATTTTTTTCTTATGTGCGAGTGGCGACTGGTTGCTTGTTTAGTTATGTATTTTATATTTTACCTTTGCAGTTTAAGTAAAGTATTTTTTAAAATGGTATTTATTTATTTATTTGATGGCAAAGCTGAATTTTCATCAGCCATTACTAGTCTTCAGTTTCACATGATTCTTCAGAAATCATTCTGCTAGCTGAAATTTAAAGAACGAAAGAAATAAGTATTTATGGTCTCTTTTGTTAAATTGAATGCATCCTTCCAGAATAAAAGTATTGTATAGCTGTATTAAAAGATCAATCAATCAATCAATACTTAAATCCTACTGATCTCAAACTTTTGAATGGTAGTGTAATGTAAAATTACATACAAATTACCCGCCAGCATGGTGTACAGTAAGATTCCCAGGCTCCAGATATCGCAGGCGGCATCATATCCCTGTTTCTTCAGGACCTGAATGAATCACAGGTGTGAACATTTATTATAAGACTTAGGGCCAGTTTAACTAACAGCTTGCGCCAGCGCAAACCGTCTTTTGGTGTTAAAATAGTACGGTCAGGTTTTACTAAAGACGCGCAGTGACAAATTAGCACTGAAAAGGCATGAACTCAGTTATTTTTGCGCCTGACCTTATATTGAATATGCATTTGTTGGAGTTTCCCTTTCAGACACAAAAGTTATCGGAGGAGAGTATTAAAATGAATCACGCAACGCGTTTTACTAACGCTTGCGCTCGACAAATTACTGGCATTTGCGCCATTATTTAACGCCAAAAAAAAGCACGTCTTAAACTATTTTGCACTTGAAATGGCTGCAATTATTGTTGCTAGGAGGAGCGCGTGGTAGAAGGGAGAGGATTTTTTCCACAAGTATTAATTTATTTTGAATGCCAGAAGAACACATTATCCGAACATATCATTTGCCAAGACATTTTATTTTTAATTTGCTTCAGGAAATAAAAAAACGACTTGGAACCCTCAACTAGGAGTCAAGCAATACCAGCTCTATCAAAACTTCTAGCAAACCTTCATTTTTTGGCTTCCGGTTCTTTAATGTACTGTGGCTTCTTTATTTGTTTATTCTTTATTTGTGACTATGCTAATTTGCGCTGCACTTGGTATATTGTGTTGGTCGATATGTAAATGAGATGTTGCGTCTGTGTTCTTTAATTTGCGCGTTATTAGTAAATCACCCGCAGAAATGTCCACAGTCTCCATGGAGCAGTTTGCAATTCGCGCGACACTAGTGCTCTAATTTGCCCTGCTAGTAAAACTGGCCCTTAGTTTTAACAGGGTGTGCCTCACACGTCCTGAAAAGTGAAGCTGTGGGCTCTTTGATCACCCCCTGGTGGCTGGCTGCAGTGTAGGTTATAAACCCCACCCTCTCCATGTAAACGAATGGGACTTGAGTCAAAATAAAAAAATAAATGACACTTCCAATACAATTTTCCGAAAGATGGTTTTGGTCATTAAAGGTAGTTGTTATCACGCTGATATAAGTTCAATTGTTAATTTTTGTTATAAGTTTGATTTTAGCTAGTAATTTGATGCTATAAAAATGGGGCGTGTCATTATGGTTGATTGGGTCTGCGGGAGTTTGATTCGCGGGGTTCTCTGGACCTCGCGACTCTACTGCGCAGACTCTGGCTCCAAACGAATCTCTACTGCTCAGACTCTGGCTCCAAATGAATCTCTACTGCGCAGACTCTGGCTCCAAACGAATCTCTACTGCGCAGACTCTGGCACCAAATGAATCTCTTCTGTGCAGACTCTGGCACCAAATGAATCTCTTCTGTGCAGACTCTGGCACCAAACGAATCTCTACTGCGCAGACTCTGGCACCAAATGAATCTCTTCTGTGCAGACTCTGGCACCAAATGAATCTCTTCTGCGCAGACTCTGGCACCAAACGAATCTCTACTGCGCAGACTCTGGCACCAAATGAATCTCTACTGCGCAGACTCTGGCACCAAACGAATCTCTTCTGCGCAGACTCTGGCTGCAAACGAATCTCTACTGCGCAGACTCTGGCTTCAAATGAATCTCTACTGCGCAGACTCTGGCTTCAAACGAATCTCTACTGCGCAGACTCTGGCACCAAATGAATCTCTTCTGCGCAGACTCTGGCACCAAACCAATCTCTACTGCGCAGACTCTGGCACCAAATGAATCTTTACTGCGCAGACTTGGGCTCCAAATGGCGTAATTTACTCAAGATGGCAGCGGCCATACTGAGATGCTTTGGCTTCACTTTTTTATAGTGGAAGGAATAGGAGACGCGTCGTCCATCTTTTTTTACAGTCTATGGTTTTAACCCTTAGTTCTAATTCTGATTGGATGAGTTGCATTTAAAGATTTAAACTTTTGATAAAACAAGCAATATAGTTTGGTTATCTTTAAGTAGACTTTTAAACAGCATTAATTTTTAGGAGCAATTGTTATTTTAAATAATTTTACATTTGTATGACATGTTTTACAAACGAGATGAATAAATCATAACACTGAACAGAAAAGAAAATGATTCTAAAAGTACCTCAGGGGCCACAAAGTTTGCAGTGTAGCACGGTGTCATGAGCAGACCATTTTCAGCCCTTAACTGTTTGGCAAACCCAAAATCACATATTCTAATGGACTCTGGGTCGCCTGTTTCATCGACATACAGCATGTTACTGGGCTTCAAGTCTCGATGCACAACCTGGACACAGATGAAGAAACAATTCAGTTCACAAAGTGACTAAAATCTGTGTAATTTGCTGTATTAGAACGTTATGGCACTTCTATCATCAGTAGCAACCAAACAAGTAAGTATTGTCTGTAGCGTCCCCACTGTGACCACATGCAAACTGACCCCCTGTGAATGCAGATACTCCACAGTCTTGGTAATGGTGCAGAGCACAGCTGAGGCCTCGCGCTCTGAGAAGCACTTCTGCCGCAGGATCCTGTCCAGCAGCTCTCCTCCTCTCATCAGCTCCATCACCAGATACACGAACTTGCCGTCGTCATAGACCTGCAGCACACAGCACAGCACAGCTCAGCTCACTCTCTCCATCACACTGCTGTGATGCAGCTTTCAATCACAGACATCAGCAGACCAGAGGGAGCCCAGGAGGCTTTACGCAACCAGAAGACAACTTGTGAAACTGGATCAACAGTAATGCAGGTTAACATGACAAGACAGCTGAGATAAAGGCCTTAAAAACATTAAAGGGGTCCTATTATGCTCTTTTACAAAGTCTTGATTTTGTTTTGGAGGTGTACTAGAACAGGCTCTCATACTAGGTTGTTCGAAAAACACATTATTTTTCACATATTTTACATGATTACAAAACCCTTTCTCCCCAGTCTGGCATGAATGGCTCGAATAGTTCCTGTATCAAATGAAGGCCCGCCTTCTGAAATACGAAATGTGCTGTGATTGGTTAGCTGGGCCAGTGTGTGCTGTGATTGGTTAGCTGGGCCAGTGAGTGTTGTGATTGGTTAGTTGGGCCAGTGTGTGCTATGATTGGTTAGCTGGGCCAGTGAGTGTTGTGATTGGTTAGTTGGGCCAGTGAGTGCTGTGATTGGTTAGCTGGGCCAGTGAGTGCTGTTCTGATTGGTTAGTTGGGCCAGTGTGTGTTGTGATTGGTTAGCTGGGCCAGTGTGTGTTGTGATTGGTTAGCTGGGCCAGTGAGTGCTGTGATTGGTTAGCTGGGCCAGTGTGTGCTGTGATTGGTTAGCTGGGCCAGTGGTGTCTTTGATTGGTTAGTGGGACAGGGGGGATGTGCTTGTGATTGGCACCACTCGGCGGTCGGCGCCTGGTCGGGAAATGTCATGCCCCTTACCATAGCCGCCTGCGAGCTTCAGTGTAAATATTGCATCAAAATCAAATAAATTAGAGTGCGATTTAAACTCGGATGATTGTAACCACTCTAAGTTCATCAGCCTTGGGAAAGCTAGCGTGTCTCCGACATAGTGATAACACTCGCTGTCTTCTCTAGTGCAGCTCAACCAGGTCTCGTCCCATTCGTCAGTATTTGTGATATCACAAATCCCGGAAAATATGCGTTGTAGTCCAAACGAGTCGTTCATTGTAGTTTTTGAAAACTCCTTTTTTCGATCCAAGAATTTAAAATGGAATTGACTACAACACACAGGAAGTTAAACTGGAATGACAGGAAGGGAATTTGAAACTGAATTTGAGGAATTTTAACACAACAGAACAGTTTCATTAGATCATTAGCTATCAGTGCAAATTTTTGTCTTTTCCATTACAAATATCTAAACATTCCTACCTAATGCATCAAGATACATTTACTTGAGAAGCAAAAAAGTTTTGCTTAAAGCAAGAAAACAATATCTGCCAATGGGGCAAGAAAAAATAATCTTGTTTTCCCTTTGATTATTTTTCTTGCCCCATTGGCAGATTTTTTTCTTGTTTTAAGCAAAAACTAACAAAATATTGATTAATATTTTCGTAAAACTAGTCATTTTGCTTCTGAAGTAGATTCAAGAATGTTTAGATATTTGTACTAGAAAAACTAGTTAAATAAATTACTCCCCGATTATCTTGCTAACCCCCCCGAACCCAATTCATATAATTTGGACTATGTCTATTTATTCCCTGATATGAAGAATACTTTTTTTACTTACTTTCTTTTTTGATTAGGCATTTCTCTAAGCTAAGTTTTGTCCAAGCTACTCACAACAAATTCAGACTTAACTTCATCAAAATGAATACTAACATCTTCTGACTATAATATATTAAGCAAATTAAAGCATTCTAGGAAATTGTCTCTTACTATAGTTCATAAAATTTAAGTTTTAATAAACATATGTATGGGTGAAATATAAATGTATTATTGAAAGCTACACTTTATGAAATTGTAAATAGGAAACCTCTATTAACTAATTTAACAATTTTATCTTCAAAATAAAATAATAGATATTTTCTGCCTATTTATACAGAAAAGTTACGAATAGTTAAAATCCATGAATACAGTTTTGTGTTCATAACTCTAAATACAGATCACAAAATCATGGGCACAGATTAAATAGTCAAAATTTGCATGGCCTAGTAAGGGGTTTCCATTGAACTAAAGTAGCATTTCTTTCAAAGTGTGACTCACATCCTTCAGAGTAATGATGTTTGGGTGCTGGCCGTATCGCAGAAGAATCTCGATCTCTTCAGACGGGTCCTTCTTGGCTCTGTCAATGATCTGAAATGAAGTGGGCTGGTCACAGCGTTGTCTGATAAAGCCTCGACTGACACTGAGTGATGCTGTCCTCTACGGCAGTTCATCAAAATGCTCATATGAAACCACCAGTACCTCTGCTGTTCACTAAATAACACTGTGTTTTGTCACACAAAGAGCATTTAATGGAACCCAGTGCTTTCAAAGATTAGATTTCATACTTACTTTGACAGCATACTCCACACTGGTGATTCTGTGGACACAACGTTTGCACACCGAATACGCTCCAATGCCGATATCCTCCTTCAACTCATAGCCGTCAATGAAATGAATGTTGTTGCCATGAAGTTGCTGCAATAAAATGTATGCATGAATATACTGATCATCTATTGGATATTATGAGTGGTAAAATGACAACATTACTTCAACTATGGACATATTCCACTAACTTTCCATTAACAGTCTTCATTTTGAATAGTTGTATCATTTATTGTAATCTAGTACATTTTGAAGAGTGGATTCAGTGTCTACTGTAGAAGATGATTTAACCCCAAGCATCTTACAGCACACTCACTGCCCTGACTGTCCTCCAGGAGCAGGCCCGGATTGGCTAATCGGGGGCACTGGGAGGATTCCCGGTGGGCCGGTCTGTTTTTTGGCCGCTAGGGCCAGTGTGTTGTCATGCCACTGGGTTGAAATATGCTGTCCCTAGGCTGCCTGCACTCCCAGCAGGCCCACTCTTTTTATTTATTATTTTCTCACAGCCCATCAGATCAGTTTGGGCGAATGCAACTTATTGATCATGAGCCGAACATTTAGCAAGGAAAACATTCAATCTACCTGAAGGAAGACGTATTTCATTGTTAGTAATGTAAATACATAAAAAAAAAACTTTGTGTATTCTTAAACTTGGACCTCATTATATTGATGTACAAATCGAAGCACCAGAAGCAGCCCACACTCTCCAAGTTTTCTTTCATTGAAAAGTATGCATTTTCATTTATTCACAGGCTATATGGTTGAAATAATATTTTAATTCAAAACTTTAAGTGCCATTGTTTAAAAAATATGCTTTATTGACTGATGTTTCATAGACCTTCAGTTGTTATGCTTTCAAATTTCATGCCATTTCTAATTTCACAGTATTTTCACTTAAATTAGCCTACTACACTTGTTGTTGTCAGTCCTGTGTCTTGTGTTCCATGACTCAGTTTTCCCTCATGTGCAATTATGTTTATTGCTCCCAGGTGTTTCTCGTCATCCCCTCGCTTTGTCATGTGTATTTAAAGTGTTTCCTGTTCTGAGTTCTTTGTCCAGTATTGAATGTCATCATTCCCTGCTACGTGTGTGTTCCTAGTTCCATTGGATGTTCATTAAAGTCTGCTTGTTTGAAGTCTACTCCACGTTACTTGCTCATCACAGTAGCGGTAACGTGACAGAATACCGGACCAGAAAACATGGATGAATGAGCCATGTTCATCGCTCACGCAGTCGTGCCGCTCACCTATGCGAGGGTAGTCGTGCTGCTCGCCCCTCATGCAGCTCGCCTGCGTGGAGGACCCTTGTGACGCTGTTCCGGCTCGGGATCACTTACCATCAGCCAACGGAACTCCCAGACACCACCAACCTCGATTGGAAGGAGGCGGTCATCCGGTGTCTGGCAGAGTCTGCCGGAACAAAAAAAAAAAAAAATCCCGATCCGGGAATCCGCCGCTGCTCACTGTACCCCAGTCAAGCCTGCCGTCCGCGGTCCATGTCAATCCCAGCCGCCGGTTCTGGGTTGTCAATCCAGCCGGCCGCGCCGTTCACCCCTTAATCAAGGAGAGGGTGAGGAGGAAAAGCTGTTCTCATTCCCTCATCCTTCATCCTCGCCCCTCGAGCCAGCTCCCAAAAAGTTTTTTTGTCGGGCTCCAGCCCCTGATCATTCCAGTGGTCGCTCCGAGCCCCTCTGGCACTCCATGGTCATCGCTCCAGTCGCCAGAGTGTTAGACCAATGAGGGCTCTTTCTGTCCCCCGAGTTTATCCAGAGGAGCTCCCGTCCCCGAGTTTTAGCCAGATAGGGTTCCTTGTCCCTGAGTTTACCAGAGAGGGTTCCAGTTTCCACGTCACCTAATGAGTCCTCCATTCCCGCGTCAGGCCCCACGGCGGGCTTAAGCGATTGTGATAATTTTTCCCCATTATTTTTTGTGGGTATAGAGGTCTGCTCCGCCTGGCCTCCTAGTCTGCCTGCTTCCGCCATGCCTCCTCAAAAGGTCTGCCTGCTCGCACCTGCTTCCTACTGCCTGCTCCGCCATGGTGCCGACCCGAACTGCCTGATTCCACCATATTTCCATTGAACGGGTACCGCTCTGGGATGCGCCGTCCCGTGTCTTCCTTAGGTGCCTCCATAGCGCCCCCCCTCTCCCCCGTTGGATGTTGTGGGGTGCATGATGCGCCTTCCCGGAGGGGGTGTAATGTCAGTCCTGTGTCCTCAGTTTTGCTCCCCACGTATGCCCATTTCCCAGTTTTCCCTCATGTGCTAATTATGTTTATTGCTCCCTAGTGTTTCTCCGTCATCCCCTCGTCATTCCAATGTGTGTATTTAAAGTGAGTCCTGTTCTTAGTCTCGTCGTTTGGTATTGAATGTTTGTATTTCCCCGCTACGTGTGTGTTCCTAGTTCCCTTTCAGTCAGTCACTCTCGACGTCACGTCGGATGACCGACGAAATTGGGATTGTTGTCAGTCCTGTGTCTTGTGTTCCATGACTCAGTTTTCCCTCATGTGCAATTATGTTAATTGTTTCATTAGTTCCAGGTGTGTCTCGTCATCCCCTCGTCATGTCATGTGTATTTAAAGCCGTTGCTCCCCTCCCGGGCCTGTAGGCACTCGTCGGCCTTGATCGGCAGTGCTTATATGGCCTGTGGAGAAGCTGCGTCCGCCTTACACACTTCGGCGTTACTGCAAGTGCACCAGACTAAGGCATTGAGGGACTTGCACGAGGGTGGCTACGAGCGACGAAGGTTACGGCGCAGTCTATGGGTCGTGCTATGTCCACTATGGTGGTCCGGGAGCGCCAATTCTGGCTGTGACTGGCCGACATGCGCGAGACGGACAAGACAATATTCTTGAACGCCCCCGTGTCCCAGGCCGGCTTGTCGGCGACACGGTGGAGAACGTGCCTAGCGGTTCTCCGCTGACCAGAGCAGATTGAGGCCATCAGGTACATCCTGCCCCCGGCGTGCAGCTGCTGCCTCCACCCGGCCGCCGGTGGCAGCACCCCAGCCTGCTCGTCGCCCACTGGCAGCGTACCCCAAATAGCTACGCGCCAAAAGAGGCAATTTCCTACATTCTCAATAAAAAATCACTACTCTCCATCGTTCCCCTGAGGGGACGGGGGGCTGTGGACGGTCCAGAGCTGTATCACACTCACCCTCCTCTCTCGCCTCTCGTCGCCGTAGCAGCAGTGGGCGGATCGTGAGGACGAACCAACGGACTACCCACGCACCTTCCTGACCTCAATGCAGGTCATGTTACAGAGCACACTCCAGACCCTGCCTCTAACCGCCTTGGGACCGGCCTCGGCCGGGTCCCTGCGTTCTTCTGCGCTGCCCCACTGCGTACCGCCTGTAGTTCCGTTGATGCCACTTGCGCTGTGTCTGGGAGCCTGGCTTGAGCTACCTAGCCCGTCTCGATGGCTCCTTTGAACTGTCAGGCTCGGCTATGCGATTTAGTTCGCCCGGCTCCCTCCCAAGTTCAGGGGCGTGTTTGGGCCCCGTTTACTTCAGTGAAGCAGCAGATGCCCCTGTCTTGCGTACAGAGATCGCAGTCCTACTGGTGAAGAATGCGATAGAGCCAGTCCCTCCAGCCGATATGAATACGGGGTTTTACAGCCATGCCCTAAGATGCTCACGCAGAAATGCATCTTCAGGTGTATCCGTCCCCAAGATTGGTTCACAGCGATTAACATGAAGGACGCGTACTTTCATGTTTCGTTCCTTCCGCGCCACAGGCCATTCCTGAGGTTTGCATTCGAGGTGGCGGGCATACCAGGGCATACCTTCGGGCTGTCCCTTTTGCCCCGTGTCTTCACGTAAGTTGCGGAGGCAGCCCTTTTTCCCCTGAGAGAACAGGGCGTTCGCGTTCTCAACTACCTCGACGACTTGCTCATATTAGTTCAGTCTCAGGATCAGTTGTGCGAACATTGGGATTTGGTACTTTCACACCTCAGCCTGTTGGGCCTTCGGGTCAACTGGGAAAAGAGCAAACTCTCCCCGATGCAGAGGATCTCTTTTCTCGGTATGGAGTTGGACTCGGTCGAACAGACAGCACGCCTCACGCCGGAACGTGCTCAGTCGGTTTGAAGACGCTCTTGAAAAAAAAAATACATTCAAGGGCAGGATGGCGGTCCCACTGAAACAGTTTCAGAGGCTCCTGGGGCATATGGCAGCTATGGCGGCAGTCACGCCGCTGGGGTTGCTTCATATGAGACCGCTCCAGCATTGGCTTTATGGCCGAGTCCTGAGGTGGGCGTGGCAATGCAGCACTCACCGGGTCCAAGTAATACTGGCCTGCCGCCAAACCTTCACCCTGTGGTCAGACCTTGCGTTTTTCCGGGCAGGAGTGCCCCTAGAGCAGGTCTCCAGGCATGCTGTGGTTTGCACGGATGCCTCGACCACCGGCTGGGGGGCCACGTACAACGGGCTTGCAGTGTCAGGGGTCTGGACAAGGCACCAACTGCACTGACACATCAACTGTCTCGAGTTGCTGGCAGTGCACCTTGCCCTGAGCCGTCTCAAAGGGTGCTTATGAGGCAAGCATGTACTAGTCCGCACAGACAACACAGAGACCGTTGCGTACATCAACCGACAAGGAGGTCTGCGCTCCCGTCGCATGTCGCAACTCTCGCCCCCCTGCCCCTCCCGTCACCTCCTCCTCTGGAGTCAGAAGCAATTGAGGTCGCTTCGTGCTGTTCACATTTCTGGGCTGCTCAACCAGGCAGCTGATGAGCTGTCCCGAGCTGCGCTCCCGGGAGAATGGCGACTCCATCCCCAGACGGTCCAGCTGGTTTGGAGACGTTTTGGAGCCGCTCAGGTAGACCTGTTTGCCTCTCCAGAAACCTCTCACTGCCATTTGTTCTACTCCCTGACCGAGGGAACAATCAGCACGGATGCACTGTCACACAGCTGGCCTCGGGGCCTACGCAAATAAGCGTTTCCCCCAGTGAGCCTTCTCGCACATACACTGTGCAAGGTCAGGGAGGACAAGGAGCTGGAACTAAGCTCCTCTCTACAAACCCCTCCCTGGCCGCTTCCTCTGAGGTAGGATCTACTGACTCAGAGATGGGGCACCCTTTGGCACCCGCGTCCAGACCTCTGGAAACTACATGTCTGGTCTCTGGACGGGACGCGGAGGTTCTGAGTGACCTACCTGGAGAGGTAGTCGACACCATCACTTCAGCAAGAGCACCATCTACAAGACACGCCTACACTTTGAAGTGGAACCTGTTCATTGAGTGGTGTTCTTCCCTCACGCCGAGAAGACCCCCGAAGATGCCCAATCGTAGTCGTGCTTTCTTTCCTGCAGGATGGTTTGGAGCGAAGGCTGTCTCCCTCCACCTTAAAGTTTATGTCGCTGCTAACCACGACCCCGTAGAAGGGAAGTCGCTGGGGAAGCATGACCTGATCATCAGGTTCCTTGGGGGGGCGAGAAGGTTAAATCCTCCCAGGCCCCCCTCTATAACCTCTTGGGACCTGACTCTAGTGCTCACAGCACTACAGCAGGGCCCATTTGAGCATTTGCAGACGGTTGAGCTGAAGTTCCTTTCGATGAAGTCTTTGCTCCTGCTGGCATTGGCCTCTATCAAGAGTGTAGGGGACCTGCACGCATTTTTGGTGAATGATTCGTGCCTGGAGTTCGGGCCGGCTGTTTCCCAGGTAACCCTGAGGCCCCGGCCCTGCTACGTGCCCAAGGTTCCCGCTACTTCTTTCAGGGATCAGGTGGTGAACCTCCTAGCGCTGCCCTCGGAGGAGGCAGACCCAGCCCTAGTTTTGCTCTGTCCCGTCCGTGCCTTAAGGTGCTACGTAGACCGGACATAAAGCTTTAGGACATCAGACCAGCTCTTTGTCTGTTATGGAGTTCGGCAGAAGGGGAATGCCGTCTCTAATTAGAGGATGGCCCACTGGATAGTGGATTCCATCACCCTGGCTTATCAGGCACAGGTTGTGCCCTGCCCGTTCAGGTTGTGAGCTCATTCAACTAGAAGTGTTGCATCCTCCTGGGGCTCTGCTCGTGTTGCCGTGCGCTGGTGGATTAATCTGTAGAGGCTGCGGCTGGCTGACCCTAACACGTTCGCAGTTCTTAGCCTTCGGGGAGCTGTTATCCCTTGTTCTCACCTCAAATGGGTAGAAGCGCTGAGAGGCCCCGGTTTAGTGTCTGCTTGCTAAAACTGCTCCAGAGAGTCCATATGGTAGACCATGTTGAGTTCCTCCGTCCCCTCAGCAGCCAGACGTGGCAGAGCGTCCGGCGCCAGGCCTTCACTCGTTGAATCCTCGAGAACCGGTAGAAGGCTGGGTTCCATATGTAAGACCTAAGTGGATCCCATATGTGTAAAGTTCACGGTATAGCCTTGAGCCCGTGTTTCCCCGGCAGACTTCTGCCATTTCCAAGAGGGTTCAATCACCTCCATTTTTCCATATGCACCTAAGGAATGTCCATATGTGTATTGCTTCCGAAATCTCCTTCGGGAAGGATGGGGCTTCTGCAACGTTCCTGTTTCAATTGGAACGGGTACGTTTTCCCAGTGTTATCCAGTCTTACTCATTGGGTAGTGCCATAGCAGCAGTAGCTGGTCCTCTTGTGCAAGCCCTGGCCTACGCCAAAAAGTAGGGGCGCAGGTGGCTTCCACAGGACACTGGAAGGGGCAGTAGCTGTGGCCCTTTGGTAGGATCCCAATTTCGCCGGTCATCCGACGTGACGTCGAGAGTGACCAACTGAAATGAACGTCTCGTTAAAAAAAAAACGCGGCATGGTAACCCTCGTTTCCTGAATGAGGGAACGGAGACGTCACGTCCCGTCGCAACAGCTCCTGTACCACCGCTGAGCGGCTGGGTCACTGGCTCGGCTCCTCAGCAAAACCTGAATATGCGCTGCATCTGCTGCCTACTTATACTCACGCTGTGATCAGCAGCAGCTGGATGCAATAATCGCATGCCAATGTGCATTGGCTTGTTTAGTTTACACTCGAAGTGGATTGGTCTCTCTAAGCGAGATCCCAATTTCGTCGGTCATCCGACGTGACGTCTCCGTTCCCTCCTTCAGGGAACGAGGGTTACCATACGTAACCGAGACGTCCCATTGGATGTTCATTAAAGTCTCCTTGTTTGAAATCTACTCCACGTTTCAACGTTCCTCGCTCCACGCTCCTCACAGTAGCTGTAGCGTGACAGTTGTGAAGTCAAAAATAAAATAATTGTACATAAATGGGTTAAGCAAAACAAATTTGATTAATTCTGAGAACTTTTTAACTGCAGGCAGATATAGGCCTACATTATGGTACAGTACAAATATTTGGAACGTCCCTTATTTTCTTAAAGAATAAATACTTATTGTCTACAAGAATACAAGAATAAACACAATTTTCTTAAAGAATCAGATTCACAATTGTCCCTTATTTTCCATTTCTGAAATTAATTGGCAACCCTAATGATGACGTAATTATCTTTTGACTCCCCTGACAGTGGACAACTTGCTCAAAAAAACAAACAAAAAAAAAACCTCAGTTGTTGGAGATATGCGAGCGAATAATAGAAAAAAAAAAAAAAAAAAAAGTGGCCTGTCTAAGGCATGAAATTCCAGGTCTGAAAATGAGTCCCACTCCGGCCCTGTCCAGGAGTAAGCTGAGGTTAAGTGTCTTGCTCAAGGGCACAATGATGATAATTCACATCTCCCTTCAAGGGTTTGACCATACGACCTTTCACTTACCGGCCCACATCTTTCACCCTGTATACCTGAAAATTACTGAAAATTTCACCATCTGGTGTTCTTTAACAAATAATTTCTTTATACAACTGTTTTTCAAAAAACCTTGACCTTGTTGAATGTTCAGGATTGCATCATTGTTACATTTGCATAATGAACTGTGTTTGGTCCATTTCTTCTTGCATCTATTTAATGGTGAATAGTCACCTTCACACTGCGATCACACCTTATGTGTTGATACTCATGCATAGCTAACAAACAACAAGGCTTGACAACGACAAGGTGACTCTGACGTCCCATTTCATTTACACAGAACCATGCACCATTAAGCACACAGGTATGGATATATGCTTTTTTTTGACGTGCATAATAAATTGTGAAATAATTGCATAAAAATTACTGAAATTTAGTGTGGCAAAGATAGTGTACAATGACAAGATAATCAACTTTCTCACTTGAGCTGATCAGTGCTCTAGCAGCACTCAATTTAAAGGAGTCAATAACTTAAATGGCCAATCAAATCAAAGAGAGCTATTAATGTTTACAGCAGCCAAGCACAAATTTCAGCATGATGCTTCAGTTTTAACAGTCAAAAAGTGAAATGTCAAATGTAAGTAAGTAGTTAACATTTAATATTTGACAACTATGTTATGATAGACATGTTAAACGAACAACAGTAATATCCAGTTATGCAAACCTCTTAACCGGACCCATTTTCAGAACATTAGGCATAAGATTAAGAATGATTTTTTTTCTGCATAGAGTTATTATTATTCTTATTTTTTTTTAGCATTATAACTTGGTTAAAATTTCCAGATATCAGATATCCTTCCATGTAATTCCTTTCGATTTTAAGACCTACACTAAACAGGGTCAAACGTGTGTCTTTAATATATATATATACATACAGTATATATATATATATAAACTTAAATAACTTGCTAACAATCAATAGCAGCAAATTAGGGGTTTATTGAGGCAAAAGTTGTAGTTAATGTTTTTGTTAATTGCGAGAACCGGACCTTTAAACAAAGTGTCACCAAATTTGCAAATAGGTCAAGTGCATTACTTAACAATAAATTCTAGTTTTTTTAACTATTTTCTATACCTGTTTCGTCTAATTTTCTTAAATTAGATGTCAAAGATGCAAGTAACCGACAGCATCTTCAGGTAAATGAAACGCCTCCCGAAAACAAAAGCAATCCACGGCACAGGTTTAGAAATTCTCCACAATTAGCTGCACTTATGCATGTTCATGAGCACTATCAGAGCAAGTTAATATCGTATGCTCGGCAGATGCCACACCAGATCAGAATGATCTAGACAACAGCACCGCAGAGCAGATATCCGCTCGTGTGCCAGTGCATCCCCGCCAATCAATACATCTCATTCCGGTCACTGCCACCACAGAGCAGTCACTTCAATAAAGCAGCTCTTCAGGTATGAACCATCTGGCAGAATATGTTAAGTTTATGTAACACGGGGCTCTTTTTTCCTCCTCTTTCTTCTTGTTTTGTGCTGTGCAACGCAGCAGTGCTTCCCTGAGTAATCGGTCTGAACTGACCCCGTGTGTACAGCCAGACCAAGGTTAAACGGATAGAGAACAACTTTGGCTTGGCTGACTGCAATATTTCTTATATGTCAGCAACTAGCCCTCAGTGTAGCAAAGCATGCATAAGTGAACTATTCGTTGTTTTCTCACTCACTTGTATCTTGCATCACGAAAGAAAATGCATTTGTACATTTTCTGAAGAAATGGGAGGTGATGTTTGCCAGTGCAAAATTTGCTGCCTTGATGAATAGGTGATGTGGGTGGTTGCTATGGTACTTTTACACAGTTGCTAAGGTATTTTGAGGTTTTTTTTTTTTACTACTTTACTATGCCCTATTTTGAGTCGATTGTCGCTACATGGTTACTATTATAATACTATTATTATATTAAGTATGAATGGCTTTTAGATGGTATATAAGGTATTTTGAGTGGTTTTTAGCATGCATGCAGTTGCTAAGTATTTTGAGTGATTTTTAGCATTTCACTATGCATTTGCGGCATTTCGAGTTGATTTTAGCACATTGCTACATGTGCTAAAGTATTTTAAGTGTTTTTTTGCATATAGCTACGTGGCTGCTGAAGTATTTTGAATGGCTTTTAGTTGGTATACATTTGCTAAGGTATTTTGAGTGGCTTTTAGCATTTCACTATGCAGTTGCAGTATTTTGAGTTGATTTTAACATGTCGCTACTTGCACTAAGGTGTTTTAACTGTTTATTGCATGTTGCTAAGTGGTTGTTAATGTATTTTGAATGGCTTATAGATACTTTAGGTTTGCTATACTTTGAGTGGCTTTTAGCATGTCGGTATGCAGTTATTAAGGTATTGTGAGTGATTTTTAGTATTTCACTTTGCATTCTGCTGTATTTTGTGTTGATTTTACATGTTGCTAACTATGCTAAGGTATTTTAAGTGTTTTTGCATGTCGTTATGTGACTGCTGAAGTATTTTGAATGCCTTTTAGTTGTTATACCTTTGTTAAGGTATTTTGAGTGTTTTTTAGCATGTCGCTATGTAGTTAAGGTATTTTAAGTGACTTTTAGCATTTCACTATGCAGTTGTGGTATTTTGAGTTGATTTTAGCATGTCTCCAAATGCGCATATTTATAGTTTATTATTTATTATATATTTATAATGCGCATAGGTATTTAAAGTTTTTTTTTTTGCATGTCACTATGACATTTTAAGTGTTTCTTTTTCATTTTTTTACTGGTCGCTAAGACATTAACATTCAAAATTGTAAAATATTTGTTTTTATTTCGAATGGCTTTCAGTTGTTATACATTTGCTAAGGTATTTTGAGTGGTTTTTAGCATGTTATTATTCAGTTGGGAAGTATTTTGAGTTGATTTTAGCATGTTGCTAGAGCGGTTAAAAAAACAAAAAAAAAAAATAAAAAAAAATTAAAACCCCCAAACAAATGATATTTTAAGTGCTATTTTCCCCATGTTGCTAGGTTTTCGCTAATGTATTTTAAATAGCTTTTGGTTGCTATATTTTTACAACAGTATTTTGGGTGGCTTATAACACGCCGCTAAGCACTCGCTAAGGTTTTTTGCATGTTTGTTTTTAGCATTTCACTATGCATTCACAGTATTACGAGTTTTAGTTATATAGTTAAATAGTTCCGAGTATTTTAGCACATTGCTACATATGCTAAGGTATTTTAAGTGTTTTTTTTATATTGCTGTGTGGCTGCTAAAGTATTTTGAATGGCTTTTAGTTGTTATACGTTTGCTGAGGTATTTTGAGTGGTGTTTAGCATCGCTATGTAGCTGGTAGGTATTTTCAGTGACTTTTAGCACTTCACTATGCAGTTGTGGTATTTTGAGTTGATTTTAGCATGTCTCTTAATTCGCTAAGGTATTTAAAGTCTTTTTTATTTGCATGTCACTATGACATTTTAAGTGTTTTTTTTTTTTTTTTTTTTTATTGGTCGCTAATACATTAGCATTCAGAACTGTTCATTTATTTTGAATGGCTTTTAGTTGTAATACATTTGCTAAGGTATTTTGAGAGGCTTTTAGCATGTTTCTTTGCAGTTGGAAGATATTTTGAGCTGATTTTAGCATGTTGCTACAGCTTTTAAGGTATTTTAAGTGTTATTTTTCCCATGTTGCTATGTATATGTAATGTATTTAAAAATAGCTTTTAGTTGGTATATTTTTGTTAAAGTATTTTGAGTGACTTTTTGCTATGCACTCGCTAAGGTATTTTGAGTGAGTTTTAACATCACACTATACTCTTAATGCATTTTGTGCTGTTTTAAGAATGTTGCTGTGCAGTTGTGGATGGGATGGTTGCCAGCATGCAACACCATACAAGTTCTTAGAGTCCTACTCACCTGTACAATTGGGTTCACAGAGTTTTGCTTGGTCTCAGCCAGTGGCTGTTCTTGACCCAGGTTAGAGGCCACAAAGCTGAAGCCGCGGAAGAGCTGGTGTGCGTTAGCGCTAGGTGGAACACCGGGTGAGTCTGCAGACACACAGATACAAACATATTTAGAAAGGCAACGTGGACACAGTCTCTCTATGAATGGAAACACACAATTGATCCCATTTGAGCAGTATGAATTGACTGGGTGCACTATGCGGCAGGACCTGAGGGCTCTTGGTAAACAGGTTCTGCTGCTGCAGTTCACTCTAATTTGTTTTTGCACTCTCGCTGTGCTTGCTGGGCACAGACTGTTATGTAAGAATAGTTTCCAGCTTGCTGTCTATCACATTGTCTATGACGCTTGAAAGCAAAGACTTACAATGATTCTTCCAGCTATAATTTAAATAAAATAGCATATGAGTGTTACGTGAATTATCTGAAAATCAACTGCAATTTGCGTCACCTGTCGGTGTGCGGGATGTAAACTCAGGATCAAAGTGGAATGTGTCCTCTGGTCGGCCCACTGCTGGTTTGAAGGGAGGCTTGATTTCTCGTCTGTACAATTTCTGTTGACCAAAAATACATCATTTAAGACACATACACCAATGCTAGAGGTTATACCTGCTACAGCAAAACATGGATCAAGACATAATGGAGCTTCCTGTGAATTTTGAGTAGTAATTTAATAGAACATTCAAAATCAAAAGCTATGTGAACTAAGTGTTGGATTAGTCAAAAGTAAATAAATATAGCATTTACATTTACGTCTGAATATTAAATATTACTTTAATGTTGATCATTCAAAAAAAAAAAAAAAAAAAAAAAAAAAGATTTAAAAAGGTACACCGTATTTTTTTGAGGAGTAAAAAAAAATATTTCTAGTATTTTAAGCAATTTTAAATGTAAGTTTGAAACTCACTATGAATAGAAATGAACAGTGTTGGGGGTAATGCATTACATTTTAAAAGTAACTTTCCCCGACAATGCAAATGAACTGTTTTTATTTCTAACATGATGGACAAAGATTACTTTATTCAAACTTCTTTAAGTGCTGGAGTGATGTGAAGATATTTGTAAATTTCCCTCTGCACATCCTGTGAAGTGACGTTCCCTTATTCCCTATGCTGTTCACAGCTCCCTTCAAAACGAACATTTACTGTATGGTCTCTTTGGATTGGAATCTCACTTAAGATGAGTGATACCCAGTGAGGTCCACTTCGCATGGCATTTATTGTTTAAAAAAAAATTGTTAGCAGAATTCAGTAATTTAGGATTTATTAATAGAAACCTGTTTAAAATGCACTATGCAGAAAACAGTATGCTACGAATAAGGCCCCAGTCACAATTACGGGTCCAACATTTCTGGAATATTTCCGAAATTTACTGGACATTTTCCACCTTTTTGCAACCCTAGTCACAATATTACACACGAGTTACCAGCCTACATATTCAAGACTGATTAACATTACAAAATATTACATAGTATTATGTACAAAGTTTGGAACTCACATTCCAGTCTATTGTAGCAAAAAATATATGCCGCTTGATTTCTTCCACTCCATCAAGTCCTGCACCTGCAAAACATCCAGAAACATTCAGTCAAATAACAGGTTGTACAGACATTTTTTTTTTATTCTGGATGGGATGAAATGCCTGATAAAACAAACCTCTCCTAAAACCCATCTGTCACAAAAAAAAAAAACTATTTAAAGGATAATATTCCCATGAAGCATCGGTCTGTCTGTGAGTCAGACAAGTGTTGAAAGCACTCCTCTAAAATCCTCTACAGCTGTGCTTTATCTAAACTTTTAAAGCCCCAACAAATAGGAATCTAAAAGTGCTGTGCTATAATGTGCAGCTAAATGGTCACAGTTAGGCTGGTTAGCATAACCCAGTTAGCCCCTGTTAACAGATGCTGTAACAGCTGGCTGCAAAAAGCATTGACGGTGGACACGGCTGAGCTCTTTGGCTGTGATTTGAAACAGTTTTGACAAATGCTTCAATTCGTATTCGTGTTTATGTCAGGAGAGTCAAAGGTTTCTGTTTACAAACAGTTTTGCAGCCATTTAGTATATAGACAATCACAGACAAAATGTTTGATTTCCTATACGCATGGCCAATAGAGGCGTTTAAGATTCAAGTCATGTAAACATCATAATGCGATTAATTCCTTACTCTGATTATTGGAAATAATCCCATTATTGGTGCACATGTGAATTGTCTGTAGCAGTGTTCGGGAAAGTTACTTTTAAAAGTAGTGCATTACAATATTGTGTTACTTCCTAAATAAGTTACTTAGTTTCTTTTTATGGAAACTTTTTATGGAAAGTTACTTTTGCGTTACTTTTTCTCATCTGGGCTGGGCTTGCTTGTTTGTTTTTAATATAAAAAAGTTCTATTTTTGGCAAATTTAAAAGCCTTTTCACACCAAAAGTGAATTGAATAATCCTCAGGCTGAATGAAATATAAATTTGTAAATTTGTACAGCAGTAGAGGGCTTGTCAGTAAATAAATGGGAAAACAAAGTAACTGGCATTACTTTTTGAAAAAGTAACTCAGATATTTTCTGGTAAATTTAGAAGTAATGGTACTTGAAAAAGTAATTGATTACGAAGCTCACGTTACCTTGTAATGTGTTATACTGAACACTGGTCGTAGGTATACAGTGGGGAAAAAAGTATTTAGTCAGACACCAATTGTGAAAGTTCTCCCACTTAAAAAGATAAGAGAGGCCCGTAATTTTCATCATAGGTATACCTCAAATAAGAGAGACAAAATGAGAAAAAAAAATCAGAAAATCACCTTGTAGGATTTTTAAAGAATTAATTGTTAAATTCCTCTGTAAAATAAGTATTTTGTCACCTACAAACAAGCAAGATTTCTCTCACAGACCTGTAACTTCTTCTTAAGAGGCTCCTCTGTCCTCCACTCACTACCTGTATTAATGGCATCTGTTTGAAAAAGTATATCAGTATAAAAGACACCTGTCCACAAACTCAAACAGTCACACTCCAAACTCCACCATGGCCACGACCAAAGAGCTGCCAAAGGACACCAGAAACAAAATTGAGACCTGCACCAGGCTGGGAAGACTGAATCAAGCAGCTTGGTGTGAAGAAATCAACAATTATTAAAAAATGGAAGACATACAAGACCACTGATAATCTCCTCGATCTGGGGCTCCACGCAAGATATCACCCCATGGGGCCAAAATGATCACAAGAACTGAGCAAAAATCCCAGAACCACACGGGGGGACCTATAGTGAATGACCTGCAGAGAGCTGGGATCAAAGTAACAAAGGCTACCATCAGTATCACACTGCGCTGCCAGGGACTCAAATCATGCAGTGCCAGACGTGTCCCCCTGCTTAAGCCAGTACATGTCCAAGCCCATCTGAAGTTTGCTAGAGAGCAATTGGATGATCCAGAAGAGGATTGGGAAAATGTCATATGGTCAGATGAAACCAAATAGAACTTTTTGGTAAAAACTCAAACTTGTCGTGTTTGGAGGAGAAAGATGCTGAGTTGCATCCAAAGAACACCATACCTACTGTGAAGAATGGGGGTGGAAACATCATGCATTGGGACTGTTTTTCTGCAAAGGGACCAGAACAACTGATCCGTATAAACGAAAGAATGAATGGAGCCATGTATCGTGAGATTTTGAGTGAAAACCCTTCCATCAGCAAGGGCATTGAAGATGAAACGTTGGCTGGGTCTTTCAGCATGACAATGATCCCAAACACACCGCCCGGCAACGAAGGAGTGGCTTCGTAAGAAGCATTTCAAGGTCCTGGAGTGGCCTAGCCAGTGTCCAGATCTCAACCCCATAGAAAATCATAGGGGGGAGTTGAAAATCCGTGTTGCCCAGCGACAGCCCAAAACATTACTGCTCTAGAGGAGATCTGCATGGAGGAATGGGCCAAAATACCAGCAACAGTGTGTGAAAACCTTGTGAAGACTTACAGAAAACGTTTGACCTCTGTCATTGCCAACAAAGGGTATATAACAAAGTATTGAGATGAATTTTTGTTATTGACCAAATACTTATTTTCCACCATAATTTGCAAATAAATTCTTAAATCCTATAATGGATTTTTCTGGATTTTTTTTTCTCATTTTGTCTCTCATAGTTGAGGTATACCTATGATGAAAATTACAGGCCTCTCTCATCTTTTTAAGTGGGAGAACTTGCACAATTGGTGGCTGACTAAATACTTTTTTTCCCCACTGTATGTAAATGATCAGTGTTTACTCTTTTTCCATGTTTCAGATCAACAGCACAAAAATCAAAAGTTCATTATGGGTGTTTTTAGTGAAACAAAATGCCACAGCCCTTTTTCTCTGTATTCTCTAGTCACGTCACACCAATTTTATTCATATATTTATTTTAATTTTTGCATTTCTGCTGCAAGTCCCATCTTGACAATGGTGAATTACCACTGTAACAACCTCAGAGCTCATGGTAGATCTGTCCTAAAAGGTGTACATATCACTAAAATCATTTTTTCTCATGAACAAAATGAATAGGATTTTTCTTTCAGTAAACTTACTGTTGCACTCTACCGCACAACACTATTCCACCTCATTAACTATTCCATTTTCATTTTACCATTCAAATTATGTTAGTAGTCATACACGAGCGAGTCAGGACCTGGCTTGCATGTATACAACTAATCTGAGGCAGAAGAATATTAAGCCACAGTCAACACAAGGTCTCGATGGCATTTATCTCTGCCTTATAAATTATGGATCAAATGATTCACCCAGCTAAATTCAATCTCAGCTTTGACAAACATTTGGTGGCAGCGTCTGGAAGTCTGTCTGCAGTCATTCACACAGGAAATCATCTCTGACTAAAATGAGATTCATGCCCACTGCTGCTGTCGTAAGGATAATATACAATTGCTTTATACTATGTTCAACTAAAAGAGATATCACTGTGACCATCTGATATTTATTGTGCTCAGCATTTCATATTGTTTACACTCCTACTGGAATAAACAGCTTAAATCAGTGATTTGCTGCTCTTTGATGGCCCCTAGTCCACTGAAATTAGCTCTTCTCATGTGTTATTTTATGTTGCTTGTCTTTTTAACATTTTATCTCACATGCTATAAGAAATAGTTTCTAAATTTGTCTATTTGTTTTCTTCCTAAAAACACTACATTTTCTTAAAAGAGTCGCCAAGGAACCAAAACACCTGGAATTGAAATAAGACCCAGAATCATTTAATTCTTTATGATTCCCATCCTTACAGTCACAGATACAACATATGGTGTTCATTTCAAAGTCAGCGGTCATCATAATTCCTCTCAGTTGGACAATAAATGAAAAACACCAAGCCAGTAGTTCTGAGTGCACTAAAGGTATGAGCTTATTAAAGAAAACAAAATAAATTAATGGTGCTAGTCTTTCTACAGTCAATGCCAATTTCTGTTATTAAAACTGGAGAGAATCATACAATTTCTTTGGGATAGTTAACAACTAGTGACACTTCAGTATTGTGACAACCCAAATTACATTTACAGATAAACAAAAAACTAAGTTTTTTGTCCCACACTATTTGATACCATTTAAATCAACTACACTACAAATGGTCACCTTACAATGATAATATAATATAGTACATTGATTTACACCAACAAAACAAATTTTTCGTCTGAAATCTGGTAGAAGTATCTCTTTAATGTAACAATCGCAGGTTACCACTTTAAAAGGGGTCATATGATGCAATTTCAAGTTTTCCTTTCTCTTTGGAGTGTTCCAAGCTCTTGGTGCATAAAGAAGATCTGTAAAGTTGCAAAGACTAAAGTCTCAAATCCAAAGAGATATTCTTTATAAAAGTTAAGAGTCAACCACGCCTACCTAAAATGGCTCGTTCTAACACACCCCCACATGTCTACATCACTATGTGGAAATATTAGCATAATTCCGTTCATGCAAAGAAAGAAGGCGTGGTTTCAGGAACAGCAGTAGTGTTGATGCAGCATGTCAGGGAGACGCTGTGTATTTCAGTGCAAAAGCACTTAATTTGGCCTTCCGGAAGTAGATGCAATTAGGAATCATTGGTTAAGATTTATTTACAACAGAACAGCACAACCCAGATGTTCGAATTTGTGCAACGCATTTTATGGACAACAGTTTTTTGAACCTAGAAGAGTACAAGGCTGGCTGTGCACAAAGGCTATTACTTAACTGTCTTGATATTTACTTTGAAAGCTGAAGCTCGCGATTATGGTAAGGGGAGTTACATTTCCGACGCGTGCTTGTGGTGTTCAGCCAATCACAATGCACTCGGTCAGCTGGCCAATCAGAGCAGACTGCGCTTGTCAAAGGAGGGGGCTTTGTTGAAAACTATGTGTTTGAGATAGGCGGTGCATAGAGGACCTACAATAATGTACAGTATTTGAACAATAAATTGTTTTTTGAACATTAAAGCATGTCAACATATTCTGTTACACCAAATACACAAAAAATGATCTTTAAAAAAAGCACCATATGACCCCTTTAAAGAACCTTTGACTGATAGGATGGTCTTATGGAGGAGAGACTGAAGCCAGGTGAATTGAATTTTTGTGAGGCAGTGTTTGGTGCATGTACGGTAGTCTACCTAATCTATTGGAAGGGTTTCTTTTGAAAAGAGCCCGCAGTAAACTCTGGACTTCTGGGCTGAGGAACTGCGGCATGCCGAGTTTTGCCCTGAGAGAAAAAAAGAAACCATTAAATCTGTTATTTATTTCTGAAAATAAATGAGACTGTGATACATAGCCACAAACATCACAAATCATCTTGACAGATCCATTTGTGAGGACAACTTTAGAATTACAAATCTTTAAAACAAGAAAAAAACAAAAAAAAACATTAGGCTGTCAGAAAATGCAGAAATACAACAATAATTCTTACTTGAGAATAAGTGCCATGGTCTCTTTGCGGTCTTTGCCTTGAAATGGCAGGGATCCAGTCAGCATTTCAAACTGGGGACAGTAATAGAAGCATCAGGCTTTGCTCTAGCAAGTTTATTTACGGATGATACAATAAGAGAAGTGTGTATTCAGCACCGCTACACAGTAACAGCGCATACTGTGAAACCAAATCTGTCTCAGCGTGCTCACTCTTATGTAACATTTTTTCCTGTGAGTGAATTCATTTTAAGGCTGGATTATGCTGTGGATATTCATAAGTGAACCAGTTAAATGGGCTGTAGTTTTAAAGAGAAAGTCCACAACAATTCCACCAAACAACAACTCAGGTCAAATTTATTTACACTGAGAGCTGGGTGATAATACAGTTAAAAATAATCTACTAAAGTAGAGCTTAGAGAACTTTGAATGCAATACTGATATATCAATTTAATCCTAAAAATAGTCCGTATGTCCTGCATTCACTGTCAAACTTTTAAAGGTTATTTGGTAAATTACTGTACCACAAAAGGTCATGTTGCTGAGCCAGTTGTGTTTTGTCTGCCCAATGGGTCAAGGTTTGGCTGCGTATTATGGTCCAGTAAGCCCCCATTGGTAGATTTGGTGGGTGCAGCTAGTCCAGCATAAATTATACTTCACTTTAAACATTTTTAATTAGAAGTCTCATCTCAACTTTAATCACAAGCTCTTAAAATCAGGTGTCGTATCCATCTGAGCTCTTGATACCTATAAGTGTGCACCTCTTCAAAAATGATTTGCTCCAACGATGGCTGTGAGTCAGTTGCTTCTGAGGAAATGGAAATTCTCAGAGGACGTACCCTCATCTAGAAGCAATTACCGGCAACAGCTTAGGAAAATAATAAAAGGTGTTTTTGCCTAAGCAGATCTTTTTTGAATTAATAGAAGAATCTATGGCCCAGTGCAGCAGCAAGAAGAGATCCACTGATGTATATCTTGTGAGGAAGTGTCCGATAAATATAAATTTCAGTGTTTTGTTTGTTTTTTTAAAGGTTAGCAACTCTTGCTGATGCTGTGTTTCACTCAAAGTCAGATATATTGGGTGAGGAAGGGAGGATAGGTGGGGATGTTGAATTGATATGTGTTGTCATGTTCTCATTCCTGTTTGTATATTGTTAAAAAAGAAAAAAAAAATAAGATATGGAATCTGGGGACATTTCCCAGTTTAGTGTTCAAAAAATATCATTTAAATCTGAATATCATTTTATTATCTGAATTAAAAATGGGGACCAATTATTTTTCCTTCTAACTAGCTACACATTGCAGAGTTTCTAGATTGACAACAGTATTCAAAAGTGGGATTGAATCTGAAAATGTAATGTTTGACATTGAAAAAATCTGATACTGTATGACAAACTAGGTAAGTGCATTAAGTTCTGCTAAATAATACACCTGCCACTTGTTCTATGAAATGTGTGTTGCTTCTTTGCTCTTCGTGCATTTCTGTGTTCTTCAAAGAACCACAACTTTTTATAAGGAGGACTCTGCATGTTTTGTTATAATTGCATAATTTATAATGTTAAAGGGGTCATGAACTGAGAAATCAAAATTCCCTTTATCTTTTCACATAAAAGAGGACATTTTACTATAAAAAAAATCTATCTGTCTGTCCAGATCAAGTCTTTTTCATGGGGGCAAAAATCACCCTTTTTGTATAATAGGGCTATATCACCCAAAAAATGCAGTTCACCATGTAAGATTCTGAGTTGAGTTGAATGGAACGCAGCATAGTAAGGCTAGTTAATGCATTAAAATAACATTAAAACATAGTCAAACTAATGTAATGTGTAATTTTGCACCAAAATGGGCTGTGGGAACCCCACAGAGCTGTGGCCACATTATCCTTCAGCCCCAGGCTAATGCTACACATGCTCATAACACTAAAACACTGCAGTGCTCACACAGCCCACTATGATCCTTTACAATCTGCAAGGACACTTACCATTAAGACGCCAAAGGACCACCAGTCAGCACTTTGAGTGTGACCTCGTCTATTGACCACCTCTGGGGCCATGTACTCGATGGTCCCACAGAAGGAGTACGCTCGTTTGTCATGGTCGATTGCCTCTTTGCTCAGGCCAAAATCTGAGAGCGCAGAGAAGATATTAAACCATCAACACGCGGTGCCTTCGATCGATGACAAACATAAAGAGTTGGGTCATGTGGTGAGAGCAAATAAAACTAAAACCCTGCTTACCTGTGATCTTTATGTGGCCTTCTTCATCAAGGAGAATGCTGGGAAGTTGAAACAACAGTGGATTACATTTCATTTCTATATTTCGGTATAGAGAGCAGCTACAGAATTAAAATGAGATAGAGAGGACATTTATTAATTTGCTGCAATAGTATGAAACTATTTTTTAATAACATCTTAAAAGGTAGAGTTGAGCTGTTTTGTATGCAGAGCAACATCACAACTTGTCATGTTAACACAGTAATAAAGATTTAGAATTAATATGAATAATGTTATCTTGCATGCATTCATTTAGTTACATTTTTAATTTTAATTAAATATTCAATTCACAAGATCATGCATGAAAAGACATTAAAACTGATAAAAAAATATAATAATATAACTTTACTGTTACTCTGAAATAGGATTGATAATGTTACACTTTCTTTTTTTGATAATTATTTTTATTTTCATGAATGAATATATTTATTTTTACAGAGACAATGCGTTTTTGAAATTTCAATCTCTCTCCAACCAACCTAGAACAGACCAGTTTAGAAGAAAACTTACAATCACCTAAAATAAAATGAACAGTAGTAATAAATACAGTGGTGGAAAATGAATGTTTGGAAATGTAAACTGATATTTTCTACTGACACACTACAGCAAAAGATAGAAATAACAGACTTAAACCATTTTTTTAGCTGGTGAAAATACTAGTGTTCTAATAATTTTGGACACCACTGTATGTGTAAATAAAATAATAATAGCATTGAATTAAATAAAAAAAAAATACATAAATATATAGTTAAATACCAAAATCAAGGATATCATAGTTCAACAAGGTAAACGCTACACTTCCTTTGAAGCTCTTGTAAGCGTGTAGGGGTAAAAAGTTTGAGGATATATTTTCTTAATGAGTGTACTGGTGCAGTGTCCTTTGGATTGCCTCTGCCTATATGGCATTAATCACCTATGACAGGTCTCAGAACAGCGTGCCCTTAAGAGAAATCGAGCGCTCCAGCGAGACCTGCTCTCGGGCCACTTCCATTTTCACCTTCTCAGACGAGAGCGAGAAGAAATAGCTCTTCTAGCGTATGGAGTGTCCCTTTCATTATTTCCAGCAATGAATCTCCCACATGAGCCAATTCACAGTGCAGGTAAGCTTGGTTTTGGCCCATTGTTTGAGTAGATATGAGAGAGACCAGCCATGAAAGAGCATTACTGTAAGTGGGAGCACAGGAAGGATTATATTAAGGGGCTAGTAGTCATTCATCACGGCTCAACAATAGGGATATTTTTCTGCTGGTCTAGGTCAGGAATGGTTCTTAAGAATGACACTGATTGTGCTCAACCGAGCCTACTCACGTGGTTGCCTTGTTTACTACAATGAATTCAACAATTGAAAAGCTTAATGATAAGTTACTTACTATTAGTAGAATGTCTAAAGTGGACTATCACAATAAAGTGTTAGTTTTTTTCTTTTTCTTTTCTCACTGGTGTGCTAGATGTAGTAGTAATATACACTATCACTAGCATTCAATAGATTTGGGTTCGCGGTATTAAAAGAAGTAAATTCTGCTCACCATGGCTGCATTTATTTGATCAGAAGTACAGTGAAATATTACAATTCAATGCATTTTAAAATGTTATTTTGTCCTGTGATGGCAAAGCTGATTTTTTAGCATCATTACTCCAGTCTTCAGTGTAAACATGCCCTCCCCCCACAATTACACTCATATGCGATTGCGGCATGAACCATTCTTGTTATTATCAATGTTGAAAACAGTTGTGCTGCTTAACATTTTAGTCTAAACTGTTTCACGATGTTTTTTCTTTTTTCTGATGAACGAACACGAGGTATTGAAACAAAAATCTTATAACATTATAAATGTCACTTTTGATCAATTTAGCCTGTCCTTGCGAAATAAAAGTTTCTTTCTTGTAAATAACTAACTAACTAACTAACTAAATAAATAAATGCATTATTTTTTATTTTATTTTTATTTTATCTTTTGGGATGTAAGACAAGTATGAGGCTATCCTAACTTTAAGAGATTTGTATGAGAATTTTTAGAAAAATATACTTTCATGTAACCCCCCCCCAATCAAAACAATCAAACAAACAAAGAATTTGCTACATATAATTTGCAATAATAGCTGTAAACAGCCCATCAAGTTACTCCAAGAAGAAAAACATTGGCATAATCATTACTGATTACAAATATTTTCACTAGTCATTCTCGCAATTACATAAAATGCATCTAGATTAGCCAGCTACATAATGTTAAATATGTGAAATGTGTAAATCAGCAGAAGTTAGAAAAATATTCTGTACATATGACAATATAAAATGTTTGAAGAATAAACACTTGTACTTAATAAGCCTCAACATGGATGAAACTCTCACACACTGATCCCGGACCATCAGGTCATCTCTACTGTTGAGCCCTGTACACATAATCCAGATGTGGATTATACTGCTGCTTGAAAATGCAGGATTTAAACCCTCCTGAACATTACGTCCAATCGAGGTCGTGCTGAGGTTATCAACACAAGGTCACTCTTGTGGCCTTACAGGCATAAGGTCACTATCTAGGGCACTTAAGTAGGCTGCAGTGTAAATTAGAACACATGATTGCTATTTACTGGTAATACATGGGCTTTGGTCTTACTTCTCTGGTTTAAGATCACGGTAGATGATGCCCAGACTATGAAGATGATCCAAAGCCAAGGCCAACTCAGCCAAATAGAACTTCACATCTTCCTCAGTAAACATTACCTAGAAAGAAAAAAAATTACATATCATAAATAACTAAGTTTTTATTTAGCCAATGCTTTTACAGAAATCCAAATCCCTTTAGGATTAGGGATTTGAACAAGGCCCTGACCAGAACATTTTGTCATGTAACTCATCCCACACAGTTTGTGCTATGGACATAAATCATACCTCAAATCATGCGGCTTATTTGAAGGGAGATGTATTATTACTTTTCTTAGAAATTAGGCTTAAAAATAATTTGCACTGCATCCACAACACCAAAATCTAGATTTTTATTTAGCTAATGCTTTTACCTAAAACGTACAGTATATGTTAATAGGAAACCAGCTCTCTTGGGTTTTACCTGTGGATAAATATGTCAACCTCAACATGAAATCATATCATACCATATTGCATGTCATTTCTTAAAATATCATTTTCAATTGGCCAAGTTCTGAGTTATAAATGAACGTCTATGCAGCAAGACTCTGTACCTGCAGTTCATACAATCAAATGGGAATCATATTTACGCTAATGCACATAAAATAAAAGGCAGTTGTAAATAACTCAGCATATTCCTTTAAAGCAGAACCTGGCCAGTGACAGATCTTTAATAAAACTGCAATAACACAGTGTGTTCTTATATTTGGAAGTCCAAAAACTGCTTTTTTTCAAGCTAATTTTAATCACCGGAAGATTTATTTAGACTGTGTGGAGAGCATCAGGGGACAGACAGTGCCATATTGAGGAGAGTAGATTGGCGTAACAAGTTCCAGCCAAGAGAGCAGCAGCTGTTGCAGCCAGATGAGAGATCTGAGCACCAGAGGTAATTAATTTATGTCTCACATCCCAGGCACGGTTCTGTGCAGAGAATCCCGATTAAATCAAGCGCACGAATATCTCGGTAAAAGTGCTCCAGTTTCTTTTTTAATTCACACTAACAGAGAGACTGATTAGTCAGAGGAAGAAAATGTGCAGGAGTTGCTCTTTATGTAAAGTGTAGCTGTAGTTACACATTTTTGTCCAACAAAATGATCTATAGAGTGAGATGAGAATGTCACTCACCCCAAAAACACTTGCATAGAACTAGCAAACTAGTAAAACAGAGTTTATGGCTGTAAGGTAAACTATTCACTGTTTTTAATAATAATACACCAGCGCCCACCAATCAGTGGCCTTGGTTTCTGAAGTATCTTTCCCATTCATTTTCCCATAGGGATTTAAAAAAAATTAAAAAATCTTATTATAAAGACAGGATCCAAACCAGCTAGCTACAAGGTGAATCATAAAATACAAACTTTGATCTGAACCAAAAGGCACAAGACTGCACATCAGAAGAGGTTAATTGAGAGCCAACGTTGTCAACATTAATTTTACACGCTAACATTTTCATGCTACATACAGGTGCATCTCAATTAATTAGAATGTCGTTGGGAAAAGTCATTTTATTTCAGTAATTCAACTTTTGTGAAACTCGTGTATTAAATAAATCAATGCACACAGACTGAAGTAGTTTAAGTCTTTGGTTATTTTAATTGTGATGATTTTGGCTCACATTTAACAAAAACCCACCAATTCACTATCTCAACAAATTAGAATATGGTGACATGCCAATCAGCTAATCAACTCAAAACACCTGCAAGGTTTCCTGAGCCTTCAAAATGGTCTCTCAGTTTAGTTCACTAGGCTACACAATCATGGGGAAGAATGCCGATCTGACAGTTGTCCAGAAGACAACCATTGACAACCTTCACAAGGAGGGTAATCCACAAACATTAATTGCCAAAGAAGCTAGCTGTTCACAAAGTGCTGTATCCAAGCATATTCATAGAAAATTGAGTGGAAGGAAAAAGTGTTGAAGAAAAAGATGCACAACCAACCGAGAGAACTGCAGACTTATGAGGATTGTCAAGCAAAAATCGATTCAAGAATTTGAGTGAACTCACAAGGAATGGACTGAGGCTGGGTCAAGGCATCAAGAGCCACCCACACACAGACGTGCCAAGGACTTGGCTACAGGTGTCGTATTCCTCTTGTTAAGCCACTCCTGAACCACAGACAAACGTCAGAGGCGTCTTACCTGGGCTAGGAGAAGAAGAACTGGACTGTTGCCAATTGGTCCAAAGTCCTCTTTTCAGTTGAGATCAAGTTTTGTATTTCATTTGGAAACCAAGGTCCTAAAGTCTGGGAGGAAGGGTGGAGAAGCTCTTAGCCCAAGTTGCTTCAAGTCCAGTGTTAAGTTTTCACAGTCTGTGATGATTTGGGGTCATCTGCTGGTGTTGGTCCATTGTGTTTTTTGAAAACCAACGTCACTGCACCCGTTTACCAAGAAAATTCATGCTTCCTTCTGCTGACCAGCATTTGAAGATGCTGATTTCATTTCCAGCAGGATTTGGCACCTGCCCAAACTGCCAAAAGCACCAAAAGTTGGTTAAATGACCATGGTGTTGGTGTGTTTGACTGGTCAGCAAACTCACCAGACCTGAACCCCCATAGAGAATCTATGGGGTATTGTCAAAAGAGAAAAATTAGAAACAAGAGACCACAAAATGCAGATGAGCTGAAGGCCACTGTCAAAGAAACCGGGTCTTCCATACCACCTCAGCAGTGCCACAAAAAAATTACCTCCATGCCACGCCGAATTGATGCAATAATTCATGCAAAAGGAGCCCCTACCAACTATTGAGTACATGTACAGTAAATTAAAATACTTTCCAGAAGGCCAACAATTCACAAAAAAATTTTTTATTGGTCTTATGAAGTACTCTAATTTGTTAGATAGTGAATTGGTGGGTTTTTGTGAAATGTGAGCCAAAATCATCACAATTAAAAGAACCAAAGACTTAAACTACTTCAGTCTGTGTGCATTGAATTTATTTAATACACGAGTTTCACAATTTGAGTTGAATTACTGAAATAAATGAACTTTTCCACGACATTCTAATTTATTGAGATGCACCTGTATATGAGGTTGTTTGGTTTAGTACTGATTGAATTATTAAGGTTTGTCTGTATGCTTATATTATCCTTGCCTGTATATCAATGTTATTGGTTTATTGCTTGTCATATTGTCTAACAGTTGGATTGTATGTGTATGAGTGAGCTGGTGTTGATTTGTTGGTACCATGTATAGCGTAATTTTTAAGCGGATGTTGATTTTTATTGTATTGGGATATAATTACACAGTATGTATTATGTATAACTTTATATGTATTTTGGAGTATGTATGCATGTATTATGTATAGATTTTTAGGGTGACAATTTTACCATCAGTCCAGGGACTGCATATGCAAAATAGCCTTCTGGCTAATTCTGGCAAATTGTATAATTATGTATTATTGATGTGCATTTGTCCCAGGTCAAATAACCTAACAAAAATAAACAACTTAAAAGAAGAAAATAATTATCTTCTGCTCATCAAGGCTGCATTTATTTGGTTAAAAATACAGAAAAAAACACGGTAATATTGTGAAATATAATTACAATTTAAAGTAGGGTTTTCTATTTGAATATGTTTTAAAATGTAACTTATTTCTGTGAAGCAAAGCTGAATTTTCATCAATCATTACTACAGGCTTCAGTGTTACATAATCCTTCAGAAATCATTCTAATATACTGATTTTTTATCAACGTTGGACACTGTTGTGCTGCTTAATATTTTTGGAACCGGTGATACTTTTTTCAGGATTCTTTGATGAATACAAATTTAAAATAAACAGCGTTTATTCAAATTAGAATTTTTTTGTACAAGTCGGTAATAACTCTTTTTTAAAATCAATTTAACACTCTTGTAATAAAATCTAAATTTCGTTCCGAAAAAGAAAGAAAATACAACCTTTTGAACAGTAATGTATATTGTTTCTATTTTAAATAAATTAAATTAAAAAAAATGTTTAATAAAAAAGGTTCTCGATTTCCTGAGAGTGATTGATTGTAGATGTGATTTAAGCACTTTTTGCTGATTGAAAACTTGGCAAATCATTTTCACTTTCTAAACAATTCATCCCTGATTGCATATAATCTTATCCTAAAGCAAAGTGGCCTATATGATGTACAATGACACAAAGACCTCCACAGGCAATTAATAAAGACAACTATCTCTACGCAACCAGAATAAAAGGGGGGGGGGGGGGGGGGGGACCGAAAGATGTGACTGATGAAGAGTGACGTGCACAATAAAGCCCACGGGTTGTTTAGCTGAGCGAATGAGCATGGCCAATGAGTCACATTAATCAATGTCTGAAGGAAACGTCTGCTCCAGATAAGTGTGGGGCTTTTTTCAACAGAGAGGCCAGATACTGGAGTGAAGTCATTCTACGTGCTGGAGCTTAGCTGGAGATTTTCAAACACAGAACAACAAAATGCATCCCAACCTGAGTGGGGGAGTCCCACAGGAATAATCTAAACTGAATATGTAATAGTACATAACACAATTTACATAAATGTGAGCTTGTGTCATGTTGCTAGGGCATTCTGGGTAGCTATCAAGAAGTTCTGAGTGGTTTCTACAGCACTGACGGGCTGTTCTGAGAGGAAGTCTGGGCATTAGCAATAGCACACCAGCCTCAATAAGCTGGTGATTTGAGGTATCATTCATGTACACACACCCACGCTTAATACTTAGGCTCATGGGTTTGTTTAAATTATAAGTATGAGCAGTAGTAATAATGCTTGATTTAGCCAACAAATGATTTCCATAAATGGGGAAAATAAATAAAAATAAAGAACAGCAATCAGTATGAGGATCTGTTGGCTTTATATAGCTACAGTATATATCTATATAGAGAAATATATTATATATATATATATATATATTATTATAATAATAATATAAGTATATATAAAATACGGGCCTTGTCTAGCGATGCAAATAATATTTCTTGCTTTCAGCCATAAATGCTTCTGTGCTTTGAACCTTCAGTGTACATGTCTGTAGCACAGGAATAGATGTCATCATTTCATAAGGAGTGGGGAAAACAGTACATAGCCTATCAGTATAGCAACACGAGATGATGTCACATCTTAAAAGCCCAATATTATGCTTTTAAATAAACCTTGCCATTTCTCATCCGATTGCCACGGCAACAAAGTTATTCTAGGTGGTTTGCTGCATGTACTTTTTATAGCTTTAAACCACTCACTTATCGGTTAAAGAACTCTTGAACATCAGAGGCTGTAATTATGTTAAGTGTGACACTTAAGAAGGACTATCTCATTTTATTTTCAAAATAATGCCAGAAAGGTTATTCTTACCATGGTGTATCATGTCCCCATCATAAATGTCCGAATATATTAGATAAAATATAAACCCACAATTTTTAAGCATGAAAATCATACATACAGTGGGGAAAAAAAGTATTTAGTCAGCCACCAATTGTGCAAGTTCTCCCACTTAAAAAAGATGAGAGAGGCCAGTAATTTTCATCATAGTTATACCTCAACTAAGAGACAAAATAAGAGAAAAAAATCCAGAAAATCACATTATAGGATTTTTAAAGAATTAATTGGTAAAATCCTTGGTAAAATAAGTATTTGGTCAATAACAAAATTTCATCTCAATACTTTGTTATATACCCTTTGTTGGCAATGACAGAGGTCAAACGTTTTCTGTAAGTCTTCACAAGGTTTTCACACACTGTTGCTGGTATTTTGGCCCATTCCTCCATGCAGATCTCCTCTAGAGCATTAATGTTTGGGGGCTGTCGCTGGGCAACACGGATTTTCAATTCCCTCCAAAGATTTTCTATGGTGTTGAGATCTGGAGACTGGCTAGGCCACTACAGGACCTTGAAATGCTTCTTACGAAAACACTCCTTTGTTGCCCGGGCGGTGTGTTTGGGATCATTGTCATGCTGAAAGACCCAGCCACGTTTCATCTTCAATGCCCTTGCTGATGGAAGGAGGTTTTCACTCAAAATCTCACGATACATGGCCCCATTCATTCTTTCGTTTACACGGATCAGTCGTCCTGGTCCCTTTGCAGAAAAACAGCCCCAACGCATGATGTTTCCACCCCCCTGCTTCACAGTAGGTATGGTGTTCTTTGGATCCAACTCCGCATTCTTTCTCCTCCAAACACGAAAGTTGAGTTTTTACCAAAAAGTTCTATTTTGTTTCATCTGACCATATGACATTCTCAAAATCCTCTTCTGGATCATCCAAATGCACTCTAGCAAACTTCAGACGGGCCTGGACATGTAATGGCTTAAGCAGGGGGACACGTCTGGCACTGCAGGAATTGAGTCCCTGGCGGCGCAGTGTGTTAATGATGGTAGCCTTTGTTACTTTGGTCACAGCTCACTGCAGGTCATTCACTAGGTCACCCCGTGTGGTTCTTGTGATCATTTTGACCCCACAGGATGAGATCTTGCGTGGAGCCCCAGATCGAAGGAGATTATCAGTGGTCTTGTATGTCTTCCATTTTCTAATAATTGCTCACAGTTGATTTCTTCACACCAAGCTACTAACCTATTGCAGATTCAGTCTTCCCAACCCGGTGCAGGTCTAAAATTTTGTTCCAGGGTCTTTTATACTGATAAAAGTTCAAACAGAGGCCATTAATAAGGTAACCAGTGCGAGGACAGAGGGGAGCCTCGTAAGGAAGAAGTTACAGGTCTGTGAGGGCCAGAAATCTTGCTTGTTTTTAGGTGACCAAATACTTATTTTACAGATGAATTTACCAATTAATTCTTTAAAATCCTACAATGTGATTTTCTGATTTTCTCATTTTGTCTCTCATAGTTGAAATGATGAAACTCTATGATGAAAATTACAGGCCTCTCATCTTTTTAAGTGGGAGAACTTGCACAATTGGGGGCTGACTAAATACTTTTTTCCCCACTGTATATATATATATATATTTATATAATATTTATATATAATATATATATATATATAATATATATATCTATATATTATGCATGCTTAAATTACAGCAAGCACATTAGAAGAAAACTGGCGAAAAGGAAAGATCCAGAGGCAATATTTACCAAAATGATCTCATTAATTATATAGGAAAAGAACATTATACACACACACACATGTCTGGTCAGCTATCCTTGTGGGGACTCTCATAGGCATACTGGTTTTTATACTGTACAAACTGTAATTTCTATTGCCCTACCCCTTACAGGAAATCTTCTGCATTTTTACTTTCTCAAAAAAACTTATTCTGTATGATTTATATGCGTTTGTACCCATGGGGACTTCAATTTAGGTCCCCACCGTGACACGAGTCCCCATGAGTCTGTGTGTATTCAGGTTTAAGTCCCCACCAGGATATATAAACCTGTATACACACACACACACACACACACCACACGAACTTGGCTTCAGTGGCTGAGAATATCTTCAGCATACAGGGGATATATTACAAACTTTATACAACCGCCAGACACAAACTGTGCTAATCAATGTAAAACAAATGATTTCCCCTTAATCCTTGCCAGCATTGATAATTTTCCACTGATGGCCTCTGCTGCTATAATGTGTGATTCACAGCTCAGAAAGTACAGGCTTTGCTGTCAATAGATCAATAATCAGATTTGTTCCCATGCGTGAAGGGAGCAGATCCTTGAGGGAAGTTTGGGAGATAAGAAAGTGATGTGATCAAGAAAATCAAACACTCCATTAAGGAGAATTACAGTATAGTTAGTGCTAAGAGGGACCAATTACACCATCCATCAGAGAATAGATGCCAGACATGCCTTTAATTACCAAGGCATTCGGACCAAATTACATCTCCATTACAGTTCAGAATGCACATGTGGATGTACCTCTGCTGCAGGTGGATGTTTTGGTCATTACTAAACGACCAAATGCTTACAGCCTATCACTGAGCAACAGCAAATCAGCTCAGATGTATAACGAGTGGACACAAATTGGTATTATAACTGTCTACTCATTTACTCACCGTCATGTTATCCCAAACCTATATGACTTTCTCCCCTGGAGCACAAAACACAAAAACATCTCTTCCCATTCACTTTCACTCGAAAAGTGCAGCAACAGCATTCTTAAAAACATCTCCTTTTGTGTGCCATGGAGAAAATAAGGGTGGAGATTTGGTTTGTTGCTCACACTGCACACAGTGTGACTCATTAAATATAACTATAAAAAAATTAATTCATAATAGTGATAATATTATTGCACTTTAATTAGTTTTTTTTTAATAAAATAATAAACAAAATAATCAGTGTGATAACTATTATATTTCAAAATAAATCGAGTATTAAGTAAAAATAAAATTATTTTATAGTACTTAAAAATACAATGCTAGTATACACTTTTAAAATTAATTTTCATCATTTTCAAACATAAAATCAGCAAGCTTTTCTTTTTGGTGGGTTTGTGGCAAGTAAGTATATTCATGTCGGTCAGTATGCAATGAGCGGTTGCTGAACTTGTTTACTTATTTTTTATTTTGATCGTGCATGTGCACCACGTATACGCACCCCTGAGTATTTGGGAATTACAACAACACAAATTATGATACAAAGATGATTTTTAAATTAATTATTCCTTTTAGAAGCATTTAGAACCAAACAAGCATGCCATGTTTGCCTATTTAGTGAACAGCAGAAATATTTAGTTGACTCGAGCAGTTTCATAAAAACTGACCTCTTTTGAGAGGCGTGTGAAAAGATCTCCCCCTCTGAGAAAGTCCAATATAAGGTACAGCTTTCCTTCTGTCTGAAAGGCTGAGTGGAAAAGCAACAAAGGTGACATTTAAGCAGTTAATTTTCAGAAGCACAAGGGAAAAAAACCTGTAAAAACCTGAAAAGTTACACGCCACTCAGTTTAAATGCTACAGTCAAGCTACTGGAAATCTCTTGTTAAATAAATAATTATTAGATAATATAATCGATTTTTACAATCAGATGAGACATAATCTTTAACAGAAAATATTACCGGATAGCTCATTACTGTAAAAGGCTATAGTGCTATGAAAACATCTGAGCTACTGTCATACAACTGTAGAATGTACAGTAGTTTAGTTAGAAGCATTGCTACATGTAGTTCGTCACTCCACAACATTTTCTGTTTGTCATTTCAGCAGTGCACAGGGGGTTCAGAAACTGATGTTCCTGTGTAAATGCTCTTGTTCTGTTGCTTACAGTCTCCTCTTGAGAAAAAAACTCACCGTAGTGGAGTTTGACAATGAAGGGATGATTCACTTCTGCAAGAATGTCTCGCTCCATTTTCGATCTCACTCTGTCCCGCACTTAAAATACATAGAGACAAAATGTAGATGCTCATTAGTTATGGTTACAAATAAAATTATGATTAAATACTTACAAATAATTAATTCACTCTTATTCATTCCCTTGACAAAAACACAATAAATTGCAAAGCACAGATCATCTGAACGTGCTTCTTTGATAGCTTAAATTTTTACAAGTTCAGTGTTCAGTCAAGATATTTTATATACATACTGGATAATGATGTGCTAAAAATTGAAAAGTTGTCCAGGTGACATAGTTTTAAAAATGATCCCCATTCACATTTTATGCATGCCAGACCAGTAGTTGGCGATATCACTATGTAAAGAAACAAACACGTCATACACAACGGCACAAATTTGTGTTTTTTTGTAGCTTACATGAGATGAATGGCAGTGTTTCCCCTGCCATTATATTAGGGGGGCGGCCCACCTTGAAGGTCAAGTTAATATTTAATTATATTTTCTCTATAGCGCCAGATCACAACAGACGTCATTTAAAGTTACCTTTCCTATCCACCTTTTTCTCGTAAAAATGGGCGTGGCCATTTGTAAATTTTAATGGGTCTTGTTTTCCGGTCTCATTCGCTTCCAGCTATTTTTAGCTGAACAAAACAATTCGTTTTGCTGCTTTATATTGAAAGTTGGTTGTGTTTTATCGTATTATTTTAATGTATTATCTTAATTATAAACACACTGGTTTGTAGCACAAACAATTTTACCATTTACTGCATTTTGTTATTCTTCTCGTTATTTCCCTATAACGGCTAATGAACCGGAAGTCTCACCCATAGGCTTACTTCCACGCTGAAGAAAAAGGTGGATAAATCAGGTATATCCTTGTTTTCTTTATTAGCAAAATAATAGCCTTATGTGATTGATCTTATTTTACACGATGGAAGGTCATTTCAGTCACTCGTTAGTCAAATCAACGAACAGCGGAGTTCCGCCCGATGCGCGCTCACACACACACACACAAGTGAGCCCACTCCCACTATTATTTGTAAATATTAAGCCGCAAAACAATTCATATTTAAATATAATTTGCGTGTCTCTGTGTGAATGAATGGCGCAGACGCGCTGTTTCGTTTACTACACACATACTGAAGCACGCCTGACGCTTGGTGGTGATATTAACATCTGCTGTCTCACTAATGAGGACATAAATATATGAACAACATCTCCAGAACTGCTCTGAGAGTCACTGCATGAGCATTTGACCGTGAATTGAGTAAAAAGGATCCTCATGTCATCACAGAAATGAAGGTTTCACGGCACCCGGCAAAATAAAACGTCGCGGTTTAACTGAGGCATTGGCAGGAATATATTATGTTGTTGGAGTTAGAATGTATGTAAAAAACAGGCTGCTATACTACTACTAAAATTATAAAAACTTATTTTAAGGATAAAGATTCAATGTTTAATTGTAATATTAAAATGACTTTTATTTGCCAAAAAATACAATGTGTTAATTTTTACTTAAAAGAAGAATGTTTTAGTCTTAAAACCAAAATGTAAATACATAACACAGAATTTCTGAGCAAAAAATCATAAGGTTATTGTAAGAATAAATTATTGTTTTTATATTATTGTAAAACTTGTTTTATGCTTTCAAATAATTGGCAGTGGCGGCTCGTGGGTTTTAAAATAGAGGAGGCACACTAATTGTATTGGTCTGGGGATCCCTGCCGAATGCCGATTATTATTATTATTATTTGCTTAACCACTTTAAAATGGCCTTTTGGTTGCTTTTAGTCAGAAAACAAAGAAAACGACATACATACAGCAAGATAATATAATTTCACTTACCTATCACTTGAAGCAAACATCCATCCCTTCTTAAAAGTCTGTGTTAAAAGAGAGCTGCCTGTTGCGCCATTTAATTAAGCCGACTGCTGTAGCCTATATCCAGCTTAGGCTGTTTTCCCTAAATTTGTATATATACTGTTTGAATGACAGCTTGGTAAATCTGATCAAATATTCAATATCGCTACTCATCATAAGTACTTGGTCCATTTATCAAAGCGCAGCCGGCAGGGGGGGGGGGGGGGGGGGGGGGGGGACAGGTTCAAACTAATATCACGGAGTTAGTCTTGTGATGATTGGTTGATATCAGAAGGGAGGCTAGCCTCCCTTGCTAGGTTTCTTTTCTCAACACTCCTCAGCGCTGAAAGTGAACACTCGATGGTGATTGGCAAATTTTTTTTACCAACGGAGGCACGAGAGCTCAGCTCTCCCCCAGCCTACCCCTCCCCTTCTTTATCATCTAGCGGTTGTAATTACATCAGCAGATTACACACATTCGCGATAGAAAAGCGGCGCTTTCACGTTATGGTATTACAACTGTGAAATTACAAACAAAAATACACATTCTGAGACATGAACTGAAATGAATTGTGAATTTTATTAACATTAAATCGTCCTCCTCCCATTCTCACCTCAAAATTTTGGGGAAGCCATGCTTCCCATGCCTCCCCCGACGAGCCGCCACTGATAATTAGACATGCTAAATCAGAATTTGGTTACAATAAAACATAAGGTTGGAAAAATAAAAACATTTCATAGGGCCCTAAACATGTAATTTTTGTTAAACTTTTAATAAAATGATGTTAACTTGTATAAGTTTTATGATTTCAATTAATTATACATGCTTTTTGCTTAATAAAATGTAATTTAACCATTAAAAAGGAGTCCAGAAAAAAAAACCCAAAAAACGGAGTGCCTCTCTTCCCGGATGTGCATGAGGAGCTAACCAGGTCATGGACGGCACCTTTTACAGTCAGAAACCGACCTGCTGGTTCCTCCTCCCTCACCACCCTCGACAGTGGTGCAGCTAGGGGGTTACAAGGGTCCCCCCGGTGTAGCGGTCGGTTGCGATGCAGTTGTGTTCTAATACCACCTCGTCAAATCGTCGCTCCCCTCCTGGGCCTGTAGGCATTCGTCTGGTCTGACTGGCGGTGCTTATGCGGCTTGTGGAGAAGCTGCCTCCACCTTACACGCTATGGCGTTACTGCAGGTTCATCAGGCCAAGGCACTGAGGGACCTGCACGAGGGTGGTCATGATTCGGAAGTTCTGAAAGAGCTCTGAACCACTACTGACCTCTCGCTCCGAGCGACGAAGGTCATGGCGAGTTCTCTGGGTCGTGCGATGTCCACAATTGTGGTCCAGGAACGCCATCTCTGGCTTTGTCTGGCCGACATGAGGGACGCCGACAAGGTTCGGTTCCTCAATGCCCCTGTGTCCCAAACCGGCCTCTTCGGCGACACGGTCGAGAGCTTTGCACAGCAGTTCTCGGCTGCACAGAAGCAGACTGAGGCGATTCGTCACATCCTGCCCCAGCGGGCAGCCGCTGCCTCCAGCCTGCTCTCGCGCCGCATCCACAGCAGCCTCCAGCCAAGCAGCACCGTGGAGCCGGGTGTAGGCAGGCCACCCCACCCATCCAGGCCCCCGTCAAATCTGGCGGTAAGCGGACGAGCAAGCGGCCCTGAGACGGGCGACCCAGAGATGGAGGGAACTGCTCTTTGGGAGATGGTGAATGCACCTCTCCCTCCACCGGAGGAGGGACGGGTGGTGAATCTGGTTTCATTTTGCCCCCGCGTCTGGCCTTACGGTCGATGGCACCCCAAATCTTACAAAAAGAGCGTTTTCTCTATCTGGGTCCAATACGGCACTTGCGAGCTCGCGGACAAAAGGACCAACAACGCATCCTCCTCTGTTGCCAGCAGGCAGCAGTGGGTGGTTTGAGAGTGTCAACAAAGGCCCTACTCACGCACCCTCTGCCCAACCGGGAAGCAAGTAAGTGTTGCACTGCACACTCAGACTTCTCTTCGGTCCGCCCACGAGCCTCCCGAGTTGGGTCCCTGCGTTCCACCTCGCTGCCCCACTGCGGGAACGGCGGTTCTGCTGGTCCTGCTTATACGGTATCTGGGTGCCTAGCTAGCGCTATCCAGCCCGTCTCGCTGGCTTCTGCGAACCATCAGCCTCAGCTATGCGATTCAGTTCGCCCGGCATCCCACCAAGTTCAGTGGCATCTGCTTTACGGCAGTGAAGGCGGCCGATGCTCCTGTCTTGCGTGTGAAGATCGCAGTCCTACTGGCGAAGGGTGCGATAGAGCTGGTCCCTCCAGCCGATATGAAGATGGGGTTTTACAGGCCCTACTTCATTGTACCCAAGAAAGGAAGTGGGTTACGACCAATCTTGGACCTGAGCATGTTGAACCGAGCCCTTCACAAGCTCCCGTTCAGGATTTTGACGCAGAAACGCATCTTTCAATGCATCCATCCAAGATGGGTTTGCAGTGATCGACCTGAAGGATGCGTACTTTCATGTTTCGATCCTTCCGTGCCACAGACCATTTCTGCGGTTTGCGTTCGAAGGATATTCCTGTCTCCCCGTGTCTTCACGAAAGTTGCGGAGGGGGCTCTTGTTCCCCTCAGAGAGCAGGGTGTTCACATCCTCTATCTCGACGATTGGCTTATACTAGCACAGTCTCGGGATCAGTTGTGCGAGCACAGGGACCTATTGGCCCACTCGAACTTGGTTCCCGGAACTAATGCTCCTCGTGACAGCCCCTCCCTGGCAGATTCCTCTGAGGAAGGATATACTGACTCAGAGATGGGGCACCCTGTGGCACACGTGTCCAGACCTCTGAAAACTTCACGTCCGGTCCCTGGACGGGACGCAGAGGTTCTAGGTGACCTACCCCAAGAGGTAATTGACACCATCACTTCGGTGAGAGCAATGTCTACGAGACACGCTTACGCCTTGAAGTGGAACCCTTTTTCGTCGAGTGGTGTTCTTCTCACCGAGAAGACCCCCAGAGATGCCCGATCAGGGTCGTGCTTTCCTTTTTGCAGCAAGGGTTGGAGCGAAGGCTGTCTCCCTCCACCCTTAAAGTCTATGTCGCTGCGATTGCGAACCCGTGGAAGGGAAGTCGGTAGGGAAACATGACCTGGTCATCACGTTCCATAGGGGGGTGAGAAGGTTAAATCCTCCACAGCCCCACTCCATATTTTCTTGGGACCTGTCTCTAGTGCTCAAAACACTACAGCAGGGTCCATTTGAGCCTTTGCAGTCAGTTGAGCTGAAGTTTCTATCAATGAAAACTCTGCTCAGTCGACGATTCGTGCCCAGATTTTGTGCCGGCTGACTCCCAGGTAATCCTGAGGGCCCGGCTATGTGCCCAAGGTTCCCATTACTCCCTTCAGGGATCAGGTGGTGAGCCTGCAAGCGCTGCCCTCGGAGGAGGCTGACCCAGCCCTAGCTTTGCTCTGTCCAGTCTGAGCCTTAAGGTGATACTTAGACCGGACGCAAAGCTTCAGGACCGCAGACCAGCTCTTTGTCTGTTACAGAGGCCGGCAGAAGGGGAAAGCCGTCTCAAAGCAGAGGATGGCCCAATGGATAGTGGATGCCATCACCCTGGCATATCAGACATAGAGTGTGCCCTGCCCCCTCTCAGGTTGCGAGCTTACTCTACTAGAAGTGTTGCATCCTCCTGGGCGCTGGCTCGTGCCGCCTCACTGACAGATATCTGTAGGGCTGCGGGCTGGGCGACCTCTAACACGTTCGCTAGATTCTATAGCTTTCGTGTGGAGCCGGTATCCTCCTGTTTTCTCACCTCAAACGGGTAGAGGCACCAAGAGGCCCAGGCTTAGTGTCGGCTTCCTAAACTGCTCTAGAGTGTCCATATTGTAGACCCTGTCGAGCTCCTCCATCCATCAGCGCCCAGACGTGCCGGACGTTTGGCGCCAGACCCTCACTCTGTGAATCCTTGAGAACCGGTAGAGGGCTGGGGTTCCATATGTAGAGACCTAAGCATATCCCATATGTGTAAAGTCCACGGTAAAGCCTCAGAGCCCGTGTTTCCCCGGCAAACTTCCTGCTGTTTCCAAGAGGGTTACAACTACCGCTAATTTTCCATATGCACCTAAACGGATGTCAAATGCGTAAGTGCTTCCGAAATCTCCCTCGGGAAGGATGGGGCTTCTGCAACATTCCTGTTCCAAGTGGAACAGGTATGTCTTCCCAGTGTCATCCAGTCTCACTGAGTGGCTAGTGCCACGGTGACTGGTCTTCTGTGCGAGCTCCGGACTTAACCCAAAGGGGGCGCAAGCGGCTCACACAGGGACCTGGAAGGGGCAGGATCCATGGTGCTTTGGTAGGGATCCCAATTCGTCGGCACAAAACGTGACATTCGAGAGTGACCGACTGAAAGGGAACGGCTCGGTTACGTATGTAACCCTCGTTCCCTGAAAGAGGGAACGGAGACGTCACGTCCCATCACCACTGCTGCTGTATCACCGCTGAGCAGCCGGGTTACCGGCTATTACCGGTATGCATTGCACCTGCTACCTTTTTATGCTCACGCTGTGATCAGCGGCAGCAGGATGCAATCATCGCATGTCAATGTCCATTGGCTCGTTTAGTTTACACTCGAAGCAGATTGGTCTCTCGAAGCGAGATCCCAATTCGTCGGTCACGACGTGACGTCTCTGTTCCCTCCTTCAGGGAACCAGGGTTACATATGTAACCGAGACGTTAGCTAACTATGGTCGCAAGCTCCATTGAACTATATTGGTAATGATGGAACTTGCGACCATAGTTGTTTTTGTGAAACGCACTCCAGAACAAGAAAATGCCTGTGACATTAATATGGATTCCTACCAAATAATGGCAACTGGGTTAACAGGTTTATATGACCACAAATAACCTGATTGCATCTTCATATCCATGTCAAAGTGGTTACAACTCATTGCTTTAAATGTTTGCAGAAAAACTAATAATTTGTCACCCTATTAATAAGTTGTTTGCTTGACAAATTTTAAAGCTGCCTGCCATCTTGTAGCTCCCAAGATCCTAGTTTGGATATGCAGATGTCTAAATGAGTATTACATTACAGTGATTATTAAACATGGTTATTAAGAAAAGATCGGATATGGGCATTTAGACATAAGTACAGTAATTAGATATGCACCATATAAAACCACATGTGAATGAAAAATATCAGATCCCATTCTTTTTGCTGTTTACATGCATGCAAGATTATCTGAACTGTGATGTTTTATATATTTATATATGATTTATATTATTTTTAAAAGTCAGTGTTTACATGAATGACCTGTTCTTAGTTGATTCTGTAAATATTAATATAAAAAAAATTACGGATTTCACTTTAAACCTGCAGGACTTAACTACAAACCTTTGACAAGTCTGAAATCAAAAGCAGCATGTTGGAGGCTTCATTGAATGTTGGATGCTTCACACGGTGCTTTACATTGAATGGTCTGTCTTACGTAACAGCTGCAGCACTGCTGTGGTCTGACAGTGAGGTGCCACAGTTACCAATACTGTTATTTTCATTCACACGCACATGAAAAACTTGCACAACATCATTCGCCGAGAGCAAAGACTTTGGGATGTAACCATGGTTACATCGAGTGAATAGGTTATGTGGGTTGTGAACAGGTTGTGAAATAAACTACCACTCCAAACTGAGCATTATGAATCACTATGATAACTGCTGTTTTGTGTTTGTGTTTGTTGTGTAAAAATAAAGGCAAAAAAAAAATGTGATGAGGAAAGTCAAGTTTGCTGCTTAAGGTTTCAGGTTTATCTGCTTTGTTCGTTGTTTGAGATTAATTCATTGTCTTTGTTCAAGGGAAGCTACGGATCTGAAGTGCGCAATACTGAAAAATTGTCACTCAGGAAAATTGCCTGGGTGTCTGAGGGGGACCTTTTCCCCATGTTAAACAATTTGATGATTCAGATACTCCTTAAAAATCAACTAGAGAGCACTTCAGACCTCCTAGCAGCTCAGTTATGACTCATAGGTTAGATGTCATGCTGCAGTTAAATAACTGCAGGTTTTACATCAGTGTATACTAGGCAAAGATTGACAAATGCAAAGCACACAAATTGTACAGAAGAAATCAAAATTCAGAGCTCATAATTAAGCGTCAGTTTTACCTTTTAGTGTTGCTTTTTTTAAGACCTTCATGGCATAGAGTTGTCCTGTATCTGAACCTTTGATTTTTCTAACCAAGAACACCTGTAAAATAAAACGTGAGGTCAAAAAACCACATAGGATGTTAAAACCACATATGTACATTTTGCTCCTCCCAAAATGTTTAAAAAAATAAAAGTGTAAGAGCGTCTAATATAGGCTATATGACGTTATAGCCGGATATGACAGCAACATGCGTCACCGCAGATAAGTATCTCCTCAGCAAGCTGACGCACAAACTGACGCAAATGAAACTGAAAGCAAGTTGCAGATGCTAAACACACACTCATCTTTGTAAAAAAGTACTAAGACTAGATTATTTTACCAGTGTTCTCTCTTGTGCTGTGATCTTGGGCTTAGCTGAAGATAAATCAAATGCAGCTCATATTTCTTGCTTTCATTAATGTTTTTGATCGACGTTTCATTGAATTAGCATATAGCATGGGAATTGAAGATCAGATTTATTTTCATTTTGTGAAAACACATTTATGTGGCCAAGTGTAAATGGAATCATTTTAACAAATCAGATAGATATCCAATCAGCGAAAAACGCATGAAATGACCAGGTGTAAACAAGTCCTTAGTCAGTGTCCAGGGTCTGTCAAGTTCCAAAAAAGGTGGAAAAACATCATAAAAGAGGACCGCATATCCATATGACAGTACAGGTGCATCTCAATAAATTTGAATGTTGTGGAAAAGTTTATTTATTTCAGTAATTCAACTCAAATTGTGAAACTCGTGTATTAAATAAATTCAATGCACACAGACTGAAGTAGTTTAAGTCTTTGGTTCTTTTAATTGTGATGATTTTGGCTCACATTTAACAAAAACCCACCAATTCACTATCTCAACAAATTAGAATATGGTGACATGCCAATCAGCTAATCAACTCAAAACACCTCCAAAGGTTTCCTGAGCCTTCAAAATTCTCTCTTAGTTTGGTTCACTAGGCTACACAATCATGGGGAAGACTGCTGATCTGACAGTTGTCCAGAAGACAATCATTGACACCCTTCACAAGGAGGGTAAGCCACAAACATTCATTGCCAAAGAAGCTGGCTGTTCACAGAGTGTTGTATCCAAGCATGTTAACAGCAAGTTGAGTGAAAGGAAAAAGTGTGGAAGAAAAAGATGCACAACCAACCGAGAGAACCGCAGCCTTATGAGGTTTGTCAAGCAAAATCGATTCAAGAATATGAGTAAACTTCACAAAGAATGGACTGAGGCTGGGGGGTCAGGCATCAAGACGCCACCACACACAGACTGTGGTCAGGAATTTTGTGGTCAGTTGTCGTATTCCTCTTGTAAGCCATCCTAACCAGACATGTGCAGAGGCGGTTAACTGGGTAAGGAGAAAGAAGAACTGGACTGCTATCGCCAGGTCCAAAAAGTCCTCTTTTCAGATGAGAGCAAGTTTATTTCATTTGGAAACCAAGGTCCTGGAGTATGGAGGAAGGGTGGAGAAGCTCATAACCAAAGTTGCTTGAAGTCCAGTGTTTATTTTCCACAGTCTGTGATGATTTGGGGTTCAGTGTCATCTGTTGGTGTTGGTCCATTGTTTTTTTTGAAAACCAAAGTCACTGCACCCATTTATCAAGAAATTTGGAGCACTTCATGCTTCCTTCTGCTGACCAGCTTGTTGAAGATGCTGATTTCATTTTCCAGCACGATTTGTCACCTGCCCACACTGCCAAAAGCACCAAAAGTTGGTTAAATGACCATGGTGTTGGTGTGCTTGACTGGCCAGCAAACTCACCAGACCTGAACCCCATAGAGAATCTATGGGGTATTGTCAAGAGGAAAATGAGAAACAAGAGACCAAAAAATGCAGATGAGCTGAAGGCCACAGTCAAAGAAACCTGGGCTTCCATACCCCCTCAGCAGTGCCACAAACTGATCGCCTCCATGCCACGCCGAATTGAGGCAGTAATTAAAGCAAAAGGAGCCCCTACCAAGTATTGAGTACATGTACAGTAAATGAACATACTTTCCAGAAGGCCAACAATTCACTAAAAATGTTTTATTGGTTTTATGAAGTATTCTAATTTGTTGAGATTAGATTTGTTTTTGTTAAATGTGAGCCCAAATCATCACAATTAAAAGAACCAAAAAAACTACTTCAGTCTGTGTGCATTGAAATTATATAATACACGAGTTTCACAATTTGAGTTGAATTACTGAAATAAATGAACTTTTCCACGACATTCTAATTTATTGAGATGCACCTGTATATGTGACGGAGTTTTTTTTAGACGCTATTTATGACAGCTTTGTGTAAAGATTGACAGACAGAATTTTCTTGAAAATTCTTTACATGCTCTAAAACTTGGTGAACTGCCTATGCAGCCAGCATTTAAAGGCATCAAGGCTAACAATTCAACAGTCTTCTTCACACAAAGCTACAGTATCATATGACTCCTAAAGACACAACACAACCAGCTAAGGCAACATCCTAACTAACATGGAACATGAATGATTCATCTGAAATATTCTAAATAGGAAGGAACGCATATAAATAGCCCAGAAAAGTCAACACACAATTGATTTCAGTGGAATTTGGCATTAGCATGTTACTAAGCTAACAATGCAGACTCTATTAAACAAAATACACAGCACACATCATTTTTAGTAGTGAATGAATTTTAATTATAATTAATTATATTATACTGCCATCTTGGATTTTTTATTTATTTTTTCTAAATTAAGATCAATGCATTGCATTCTGGAATTGCCTCCTCTGCTAAAAAAAAATGTGATGCTATCTTAAAATTTCTCCAAAGGTATCTCTGATAATGCAGCCTACCTTACTGAATGGCCTTTGTGTTGATCATGCAATTATAATGTGCTGCCTGCATACAGCTTACTATTTTTTTTAGAACAGGCTGTTATTTTTTGTTTTGAGACAAGGGGTAATCATTTAATAGTATGTAATGTAAATCCTGACTCTCTAAATTTCAAATGAAGGGTTTAAAAGGACACTGAAAATGGTTTTACATCCATTACCCCAAACTCCACTTGCATTAACAAAATGACATCCAAACAAACGGCATATCTAATTTTAGCAATCGATGAGTCTGCATTATAGTACCACACAGAGAAGAAGTCAGACGCAGCATTTTCAAAGCTCACCTTTCCATAGGAGCCCTGACCCAACACCTTGAGCAGCTCAAATTGTGACGGGTCTGCTTTCTCAAAGCCCTCCTTCACATGATGGCTGATATCAAACTCCTTTAAGATGCTGTCATCCTGCAAAGGCAACAGATGGCACGGCTCAGAGGAAAATAAACAAATTATTTTGCCATAAAGCTGTGTGTTTAAGCATATTTGGTGATATGATGCCAGCTGGGATTATGAATAACAGTAGTAAACAACAGGTCAAGGAAAAGGGTTCAGATGGTGTGATCATCAGTGTAGGATTTCATTGCCATATTCATTTACTCTGTGCTTTTTTTTTTTACAACGCAAAAGCGCGCAATATACAAATAACAATCAGAATCACAGGTCCATGTGGAACCTGCAGAAAGCGCCACAGATTTCAGCAGAATTAGAAAACCTATAATTTACAAAGAGCTACATGCCCTTGGTACTTGACTCTTTGTTTAAATATTTTGGCTAATTAAATAATGCTCTAAACTACACACAAAAGTAGAGCACAGAGACATACACTGTTCAAGATGCAAACATTTCTGAAATAGCCACATCTCAAAGTCCAATCAACAATCGATGCATGTAACCTAGTCCCAGCCCTACATTTTTTCTTTTCTGATAGTCCGTTAAACTCAGATGTACAGTATATCTACTTAGCATATTTTTCCTTGAACCTGATACAGAAAATGTAGCTAAAGACTGCAGATTTGCCTGGGATTTGTGATTTCATAGAGTACTATGGCATTAGGGATTAGTTCACAAACAACATAAATATATCTGGATGATTTTGGAGAAGAAGAAAAAACATTAGAAACATTATAATAGAATTTAAACTATAAATCATTCATGAGATCTTTATCAGTTAGAAATAGCTCCTTAAAGTAAGAACCTTTACAGTGTACAAGCAGTGTTAAATATCATGTTCATGTTCAGATTTATTTTTAGTATAAAAGTAATTAGCAGGTTGTGATTTATCCAAAGTGATTTACAGTATAATTATAGTGACAGTCTACCTGGCACAATCTGAGGTTAGACGCACACACACACACATACTGTTCGCAATCAAAAGTATCATTAAAATGTATTTCATTTAAATAAATGCTGAGGAGTTCATCAGTAAAAAACACTTACAGTACAATTGCTCCAAGGTAAATTAATAAAAACGAATACAAATTTAACAGTAAAAACTGTAAAAATGCTTTGGTAAAATTCCTTTAAAAGTGTAATATATCTAATGGGACATTTCATGTTGTTTTACATTAAAATAATGTTAAATCTAGTTTTTGGAAGTGAAAAAGAAAAATCACACTTGATGTTTCTTTTTATTGAAATAACTGTTTACTCTAGTTTGTTTTCATATTATTTATGTACATTAGGGTTTTGTTACATGTTCTTGTATTATTTTAGTGTCATGATGGCGTTTTGTGTGTATGACATTGTGCACCTTTTATATATTATTTATCTCAGCTTGTGTTTTTTTCTGTGTTTTTAAAGTGGATGTCAAAAAAATTATACATATACATATTTATAAATTTATATTTTTTTTAAATGTTGCTGCTGTAATTTTTATGGTAAAGTTCTGAAAACCACAGCTGCTGTTTTCACGCAAGTTAAATATATATTCAATTTTTACCACTTTATGGGCACATTTTATTGAAAATAACGGAAATCTCCAATTTAATTCCGTTCTGTACTGTTTGTCTGAGTGAGTAACAGTAACCAAGGAGCTGTGGGTCAGTTGTGTTCCAAATGCAGTCCTCTCCCAATAACAGCCCTCTCTCTCGCTCTCTCTCTCTCTCTCTCTCTGTGGGTCTGTGCCAGGTACCCCGGCAGTGAGGGTGGGTGCCTGCAGAGGGGACAGTCTGGACTGCCACACTGCAGAAATGTGCCTGTGAACTCAAACGCTGAGCACAGCTGAATGATGCACCCGTGCTGGGACTGACACAGCTTAAACCGGCTTATGGCACGCCACGCAAACGAATAAATAAATGTGCAGCTGCGTTACATAACTACAGTCCAGCCTGGGCCACTCCTGTGACGTGATAATCAGTACACTGAGGATATACAATCTTCACCTTCAGCACTGAGGCCTGATTAACAATTCTGACAGCTCTGAGCTACGCACATAAAAGCCAAGCCAAACAAAAGAGCCTCATGACAACTCATCATGATCGTCAGCAGAGTATGATGATGGATTTTAAACTCTGCTTTGGTGATATTTCACCTTTGGATCATGGAGATGGAAATGATACAGCAGAGACTGGGGCTAGTTTTCACATGGGGAAGTTTAAGAGTTGTGGATTGTATAAACATGTGACATCTATATGACAAATCTTGAGAAATATTTACAGTAGTGTGACAACTAGTCCTGGACTCGGCCTTATAGAATCAAATTACTCTTATAGGCTGAATTCAATTTAAGTGCAAGGAAATGATCTATGAAGATTGATTTTGAAATTGTCACTTGTAAGAAAAAATTGCCTTCCACTCGTCAACAAACCAAACAGGCTTTTCAATTTTGTTTTCAATTTAGGATTCGGCCTGAGTGGTTCTATTTTCAGACTCATCTCACAAAATAATTTTCTTTTGATTGTGCAAAAGCTGTGCTACTGCAGTCAAAAACAAACAGACACTAAATTCATTTAATTTTGCTCAACAGAGGGTCCATACAAACCCATTGTGAATTGTATGACATTATAATCACTCCTCACGTGAAGTCTGTTTCAAATGAAAGGCAGCAATTATGCAGCCTTCTAAGATAATAACTTTTGGCCAAATTCACATTTAATGAGTGACGGTGCGTTTAAACAAGAGTGTGTTTAATTTTGTTTTATGTTAAATTGTTTGGTTTTCTTTTTTTATTCACATTTAAACGTTTCTCTAGTAGCGAGGCAGTGAAAATATTTTGTAAAATGCTACTTTAGCTTAGCTAAACCTCCAAACTCCTCTCAAATTATGTATCCCATATGCTTTGTGTGTATGAGATACAGAATCGATACATTTAGCTTTCAAAATTAGTCACTTATTAGGTTCCATTTCATTTTCAAGATTCTGCTTTAAAAGCCAAAACTTCTGATGTTATTTTCAGCTGAACCATGCAACTATGGCTCATTTTGGAAAGACTTGAAAATTAAAAGTGATATGAATAAATCACATATAAATACTCAGTGGGACCAGCTCTAGATAGAGATGGTAAACACTGTAGATCAGAGCCCTGTCTAAACACATCACTGGATATCAACAGCATGATGAAAGTGAGCTGGTATGACCTGCATTTCAGATCTGATGGGTTGCTTGATGGCTTAGAAAAAAAAGGGCAAATAAGGTGAAAGGTTTATTTTTTTAATGATATAAATTGGGTGCTAAAACAACACCAGACAGTGCATGCAGATAAACAACACTTTCAGCAAGCACAGTTTATTTTTAGTGAATATGTTTTTTCTTCTACAATTCTAGTGCCAAAAATCTATTTACATTTTACTGTGGCAGGACTGCTGTGATGGTACTGTAATCTAAAGATGGATCTTGAAATACGGCACAGTGTGGTATAGTAATATCTTAGATGCTCTACACAAGCCTACACACTAGACCAGCTTCTGTCTGTGCGTGAGAGCTCATAATCTGCCACAAAGAGCATGTAAACTCACTTTATTAAATAAGAATCAAGCGTAGCGTTAGTTCTGGCAGATCACGTTAGTCAAGCTCGCTTCAGCTGACCTTCAGCTGATCCCCATCTACCTATGGGAATACGACACCTATCTAAGCATTCACATATAAGGTCCCTCAGTATTATCAGCAGTTTTCGCATTGCTCAATAGCTAATTACCCTCCTCCATCCTCAACTCCTCCTCTGTTAGTCGGGATTCAGCTTTCTGATTCTCCTTGAATCAGACTAATTCTAAAATGTGTACATAAAATGATTGAACTTTAACAATATCTGCAATACATTTATGTTAGTTCTGTTCTGTTTACCCTGGGGGGTTATTGCTGCTCTCCCTGCTCTCATCCATGCTAGGCTGCATGGAGGAGTTCTTGCCCAGAACAGAACCATACCGCCAATCCAAACTATATGCTAATTGTCAATCATCTTTGACGATAGTGGTCCTGACAGATATAGTCCTACAGCACAAGCAACACAGTATGACATTGCTATAACAAGCCATACATCTAAATACAAATATCCAGTAATCACTGATTTATGCTCACCACAATTCAAATTTAATCAATTTTAGTCAGGATTCCAGTCCTTTGTGTCAAAATGAAGCAAAGCTGTGCACTGCAGAGATTTTTCCACAATTAAAGGGTGTTCTTTTGCACAGCACAAGGTCTAAAACTCCCTTCACTGTTGTCAAATCTCTGTAATGCATGGCCTATAGTGTCTTGTTATTGCATTCAAAAATTATGGACAAAAGCTATAGAGCAGAACTTATAAGATAGATGTATAAGATATATTTTTACATAATCATGGATATATTTTACACATTTCAACGAACTAAGGTCAATGCTTTCAAAACAATTAGCAGAGCCATCCAAACACTCCTATTTTAGTTCAATTTCACTTCAAAATTAAGTAGCCACTGCACTGTTTTCAGTCAACACATCACTGTAAAATCATTGCACTCAGACAGATTAGAGCTTTTATTGTCGATTTAAGTACTCTATTATTTCACATTATTTGTTACAATATAATTCCCAGTAGTTCTTGGCATGTACATATTTTTCAGAAGGTCAATTTTGCTGAAGTAATTACCCATGTGTCATAATAAAATCTACAGTACCTTTGCAAATCTGACACGTGACAATCTGGACAGCATTACATAACCTGATATGTATTCAGATCTGTTAGATCCTGTATAGAAATGAATGCCTGGACTTTAGCTTAGATTTGACTTCAGCTCTTGAATAAGTAGATTAGCCATGTGATGAATTGTTAAAAAACTTAACATGCATCAAATTATAGATGAATCTACACGTAACCCTGAATACAGAATGATGAGAGCAGAATTACATGGCTTCCTTTACAAAAAAAGGATTACTGAAATCTGGCTTCTTCAAAGAGCATTTGATATGGCAATAGCTACCTGGTATCATCAACATAATGAATTTTAAATAAAGAAATACATCAGGCCAATATACGCGTCTAGTACAACAACAAGGAGAGAAAAAATTCAAAATTGTCCTTTGTAAACAGATGCATAATCATTTGTGACCTTTATATTCTCATCTCATTCTCTATTCATGTCCATATTTCTTTGATTTTGTAAACACAGATAAAGATGTTATTACCTTAGCAGAACAATGTCGTTTGTTTTATGAAAAAAATATTGCTTTGTTTATGCTACCTATGGGAACTGTGAGAAATTGTAGATTTCATAGCGACTCAATTAACGACTCTGTATTTTTAATACCTACGTATAAACAATGAGACTGAATAGGATAAAGATCTCTAAAACTGAATGGAAAATAAGAGGTTAAATAATAATGCCTTTGAGGGCTAATTATCTCCCTCATGCTGTTCTGAGCTTCTTTTTTTCTTTGCCATTCTTCTCCTTTTTTACCTCAGGTAAATGTTTTTTTTAGCATTCAATCTTAAGAGACACATATTTCACTATTCTTCCTATGCCATCTGTGTATACTAATTTACTGAAATTGAAGGGTTGATATTTTAGGTGTTTTTGTAGCTGAAATAGTCTGATGGGAACCACATGAGGCACATCAAGAGATTGAGCCTTTTCCTGATCGCTTAATATCTTCCCAGGTGTCTCCTGGCACAAAATTAAAAAAAATAATTATTGCATAAATGCCTGTGTCCTGAAGATTAAAACGATTCTCATGGATTCACTGGCTGAAAGCTTGTTTAAGGGGTGAGGACAAAAATATGTGGGTAGTTTACTTCAATGGTTCCCAACCCTGGTCCTGGCGGCACCCCAACACTGCATGTTTTGCATGTCTCCTTAATCAAACACACCTGATTCAGGTCATCAGCTCATTAGTAGAGACTCCAAGACAGTGGTCTCAAACTCAATTCCTGGAGGGCCACAGCTCTGCAGAGTTTAGCTCCAACCAGCTCCAAATCACACCTGCTTGGAAGTTTCTAGTAATCCTGAAGACCTTGAATAGCTGGATCAGGTGTGTTTGATTAGGGTTGGAGCTAAACTGTGCAGAGCTGTGGCCCTCCAAGAATTGAGTTTGAGACCTCTGCTCCAAGACCTGAAACTGGTGTGTCAGAGAAAGGAGACATGCAAAATGTGCAGTGTTGGGGTGCCTCCAGGACCAGGGTTGGGAACCACTGGTTTACTTGACTGCTTATAGGGGCTAGATCAGTGGTTCTCAATTCCAGTCCTCGCGTACCACTGCTCTGCATATTTTGCATGTCTCTCTTGTTTAACACACCTGATACAGATAACCAGCTCGTTAGAAGAGAACACCGTGAATGAACTGTGTTCCGATTGACATGTTACCTATATAGTGTTCACTGCTCTCTACCCCCTGCATACGGGAAATCGGCTGAAGTTTACTTCACTTAAGAACACAGATTTGCGCTACACCACTGCCTGCAGTGTCTCCACACACAGACTAAACTTACTACAGAAGTGTAAAGGGGTTTTTAACCGTAATCATGAGATTTGCATAGAAATCACGTCTCGTGCACTTTAATACCCTTTGAATGGAACATACGCTTCTTTCGAACTGGAATCATGGCGGAATATCCTGTGATGTCCACTTCGCAGGGCACTTACGGTCTAATGGAACAAACACCTGAAGTGGTAAGACAAACATAAATGTGCAGAGCGGGGGGGTCGCAAGGACCAGGATTAAGAACCGTTGGTCTAGGATGATTTAGCTGAATAAACACCTGCCTGGCCAGCCTACTCTGTCTGAAAAGTTCGATATGAGAAAAAGATACAATATATATTTTTATTTCAAACAAAGCATTATAGTTTCTATTACAGTGGTTCTCCACCCACGACCCGTCAAATGTGGCCCACCATGCTGAACACAATTAAAAAAATAACTTTCAGTTTTGCAATTCATTTTAGTTTTTACATTAATTAAAAAATGTACTTAACAAATATAAGCTAAAATGTTTTTATGTAAAATTATTTTGTTTTTCATATATTATTTTCAGACATGAGCAGACGCAGGCTAATTAACATTATGCATTTAATGAACACTTACAAGCACGTACTTTGGCAGAATTAAATTAAAGTATAAATAATCCACATGACATCAGTCCATCAATTACTGTTAGCTTCATGTTTGTAAAAAAAAAACAAATTTATCATTAAGACGTTTTCTTCAAACCATAATGATGTTTACTCCAGAGAGGAAGTCCATTACCTGTTTTTAGATGTTTTATACACGTTCGTTTAGAAATGTTTTTGACTGTTTTCAATTGTAAACTGTGCTTGAACAGTGCATACTTCTCTCCTGATTCAGATGATATGACTTTTTCAATAGAGAAAGCAATATTATGGATAGAGGACTCATAGAGAAAGCAATATTATGGATAGAGGACTCATATTTTAGCCAGAATGAACACTTGAAGTTAAAGGGGTCATATGATGCGATTTCAAGTTTTCCTTTCTCTTTGAAGTGTTACAAGCTCTTGGTGCATAAAGAAGATCTGTAAAGTTGCAAAGACTAAAGTCTCAAATCCAAAGAGATATTATTTATAAAAGTTAAGAGTCAACCACGCCTACCTAAAATGCCTCATTCCAACACGCCCCCACATGTCTACGTCACGATGTGGAAATATTAGCATAATGCCGCCCAAATGTGCAAGCAAAGAAAGAAGTTCCTGTGGTTTCAGGAACAGCAGTAGTGTGGAAGCAGCCGTGCCAGGGAGACGCTGTGTGTTTCTGTGCAAAAGCAAAATCACTTTATTGTTAGATGCATTAGGAATCATTGGTTAAGAGTTATTTACAACAGAACAGCACAACCCAGATGTTCAAATTTTGCAACGCATTTTATGGAGGACAGTTTTTTGAACCTAGAAGAGTACAAGGCTGGCTGTGCACAAAGGCTATTTCTAAAAAAAAACTTTGCTATGACAATCTGGCGCTTCTGAATCCGCGACTGTAAGTATTGTCTGTTATTAGTTTAAGTATTTGCTATTGACTGTTCAAATGTGGAGTTTTGCGCAGCGCAGAGTAAAGCGTCGTGGTGTGTGTGTGTGTGTGTGGGTGTGGGAACGGTCCACATCACAGGAGAGTGAACTGCCTGTCAGAAATCATAGTACGTCACTGTGTCTGTCACGCGACTCTGTCTTTACATGTCACCACGCTCTCTGTTGCCCTGTTTCAGCTTTGACTGATGGTTAAAACTAATGACATTATTAACTGTTCCGTGATATTTGTATTTTGAAATCTGAAGCTCGCGATTATGGTAAGAGGCTTTAAATTTTCCGACGCGTGCTTGTGGTGTTCGGCAATCACAATGCACTGGGTCAGGGCCCCCCTTTCCAATCAAGCAACTGCGCTGTCAAAGGAGGGGCTTTGGTTGAAAACGCGTGTTTGGATCGCGGGGCATAGAGGAACACAATAATGGAAAAATCTGTGTTTTTTGAACTATTAAAGCATGTCCAACATTAATTCTGTTACACCAAATAATGATCTTTAATATAGCATCATATGACCCCTTTAAAACCATCTACATGGATTTCTTTCTTGCAAACAAGTACTGCTTATTACAATGCTTTTTTACTTCACAAGATATTAATTGATGGACTGGAGTAGTGTGGATTATTGTGATGTTTTTATCAGCTGTTTGGACTCTCATTCTGACGGCACCCATTCACTGCAGAGGATCCATTTGTGAGCAAGTGATTTAATGTTACATTTCTCCAAATCTGTTCTCATGAAGAAACAAACTCATCTACATCTTGGATGGCTTGATGGTGAGTAAATTTTCAGCAAATTTTCATTTTTGGTTGAACTATTCATTTAAAATAATCTTAAATCAAAAACCAACAACACTAAAAACCCAATGCAATATATTGCATGTAAGCATCACACTGGGCAGTCGTTTGCTATTACATCAAAGACTGACATCATTCACTGATCTTTTCGTCTTGCATTGTGCAATGTTGATTACTGATCTCACATTTAATTAAACATGTCTTCTTATGATTTTACCTCCACATGATTGCTTTTGCCAAACCTGATGACTTCAAAGCTAAGCTTAGTGATGGGCCTGTGCTAGCACTAACTAAATTACTCCAGCCATTTCATTTCCCAGGCTGTGTTATATGCTGACTAGACTTATCACTGGTGTTTAAATACGATCAACTCTCCAGGGTTCTGTGACCGCAGACTGTCTTTATCTGCAGTAAAGGTTACCAAGACCTTCTCAAAACACTGTGAATGAGCATCTAAACTCATAATGCTCAGAATTACTGACATTTCAAATCTAGAGTCAATACATACATTTATTAAGGTGGTAGAAAACACCTTTTGTACACAGTTGGATTTTATAATTGCCTGAGGATCATAGCCTGAAGATGAATGAAGGACATCTATTTCTGCTTCTCTATTATACTCAATGTGTCGGACATTTAGAGCTAAACATCACTATCATTGACCATGTCTGCATGCACATACAAAGTTGGTCAAATTCATACTCCGTATGTGTCCTGTAAATGCATTAACCTGATCAACATAACTTGATTAATCCTCTAGAAATATGAAACCAACTGACAATGGGCCCTTTTCACAGACTGTGATGTTTCAGCAGTCATCAGCAAAGTAAAAAGTATCTGTTTCCTTATTTTGAAAGTTGTGAAAACATTGCTGTGAAGTGTTCCTTTTGCTATTTGAGCAAAATGTGAATGCAAAATATATATTTGACGTAGTCTCCCATTACTAGTACTACCCAACTACAATGACTTCCGCTTCTGAGAAACCCGGAAATGTGAAAAGCGTCCATATGCTTGTATTAATTGGAATTCTCCATCATGTAAACTGCTTATCTTGAACATGGTTTGTTTATTTCTGTGCATGTCCAAACAAAAGCAATTTGTGCCATGAGACATGGAGAGTTTCTGAAAACAGATTTTCAATTTGATGAACATGAAAAGAAATTAAAATATATCCAATGTACAGACAGACAGGTGAGTGTCTAATGCTTCACATATTTCAATTCACTGTGCTGTTGCCAGGAATACATTTGAGAAATAATGAGTTCCTTTAATTACTGTCTGGAATTAGCAAACATTGTGAAATGTTTATCATTTCAACAGTGAAGACATAATAGTGGGGAAAGAATGTGCGTGCGATAGTTAATTTGGAATAGGCAGATCTGGAAGCACACATCTTTTCAGAATAAACACCATTCAGAATATGGATCTTAATGACAATGATGCAGGCTAAATGTGGTCATTTAGTTTGTAGAGTGCAGTACTTTGCTAATCTAAAAATAAACAGCATATGGATTTCATAGAACATTCCATGACCCATCATTTCAAGAAGCTGTGTCTAGAGTTTTGTCAAGTTCAGTGGTGCATGGATGGAGCTTTAAACCATCAGAAATTAATTTCTGACAACAGTAGCAACATTTAGCTGCTTAACACTGAAAAAAAAAGCTTTTCTCCTTAAATATTGCAAAAAGACAAAGTAAATCTAATCCATAAAGAAACAAAAACTAACAAGTGCTTAAATTACAAGCTAGCATACACACACACACAAAATGTTCCATGAGATGCTAAACTGAACACAACATGCTAGCCTAAATGTGTTCTATCATCATTCCAGACACTCACACATCAGTTTAATGTAAAGGTATCAGAAACAACAGACATAAAAGTTGGGTCCATTTCATCATCCAGTGGACATCAGGGCAAGGGCACAGATGCTTCATGGAATGCAACTCTTCTGAGGCCTTAACTATTAATACTGAGAGACAGGTATGTCAGGTTTGATCATTGTTGCCAGCAGACATTTGAGGGTTCAGCAAAAACAACACAGGACTGAATGACGAAGGGTCCACAGCTGTTAGAAATCTAACCAGGACATGCTGTTGTTTACTGCTTCTACTTGGTGTGTCTAGATTGGTGTGTACTGCATCTGATGAGAATTGGTCTAAAATTGTATAATAATAATTGAATAAAATTTATTAAAGTAGTTCAATCTTGAGCCTAATTATACTTAAAAATGTAGGCATTATACTATTAAAAAAAAACATTCTGGAGTTAATACTGGATGTTGTAGCTGGAAGAACTGGCAGAACAGTGACATTGTTAAAGGCATAATGTAAAATCATGTTGATGAGTATATTGTAAAGATTCTAACTGTAAATGCAAATGTATTATACAGTACAGTATAATGTCAGTAGACTATTAAAGTCTTCTTTTCTTCTCTACTGTAAAATGTTCTGATAATAACAGGTAGTATACAAAGAAAAACCACACAAAAAAACTCTCCAGAAATAGTGGGCAATAATAATATTAAAATGAATAATTAGTGTAGAGTGTAGATAATAATTCGAGTGTAGAGTTTTGCCCACACAGAGACAAAACACCATCTGAGTAAATGCAACATATATAACTCTAAATCTACCTGATAACATTTTTTTTTTCAAATATACAACATAAACGAATGTGATGGTTTATGTGCAATACATTTCTGTTGTTTTTACCTATAAAACATGTCAAATATTGTGCACTAAAATAAAAAACAGAATTTTTACTGTTTTTGCAGTGTCAGTGTCAAGTCCCGATCAAACTATTAGGGTCCCAAAAGCTTTATAAACCAGTGATGAAATGCTCCTGTATAGGACAACACAAAAATTTTTAAGAAACTCTTTTAAAACTCTTACAGCTTTGTGAAATTGTCCTGCTGCAGTTAACCCCATACAATATATGCAACGTGTAAAGATACACAACATACAAAAGGAAACAATAAATATTGTAAGAACAGCAGTGGGATCTTATTCGATTTTTAGTGGTTTCTTTGCTCCCATTAGGATCCTTCAGGATGGGTTCCAAATTATGGGGACTTCTCTATAGGCTACATATTCCTAGAGGCTAGCCTATGCTTTTCTTTGACTAGTTCAGTTCAGGCTATTTCAAACCAAAACCTATGAGAAATCTAATCTAAAATACAATGCATGTTTGATGTAAATAACAAAATAAGAGCTTTGTTAATAAATCTCGGCAACACTGAAATATTTGACGTTGCGTTTTCACATTTCGCACTTCATCACAACTTTACACCGCAACCGTCAGATTTCGACATTGTTTACAGGCGCTCAACACCTTTAATTCAAGAAATAAGACACACAGGTTGGTAAACGAAGCAAATGAAGTGATACCCACCTCTAGTTTGCATAAACTCGAGCTTTTGGATCGCGACTTTCTGCGCAGGTACACGGAAAACCATCTTCTCACCGTAAATTTGCGCATGTTCGTATCCATTGTAACGGCTCGCCTGCTACTCTCCTCAAATGACAATTTATCTGTCCAGCGTTTAAATCCAGATCAGCACTGTAAAAGAGTGGGGATTTACAGTCGCCTCCCCTCCACTAATCCATAATGCTCACTTATGAGGGGGGGGAGGCTATGCCAGAGCCAAACATGCAGGTTCTGGGACGTTTGCTCGCTGTTCGGTTGTGGCTCGGCAGAGATGACTGGAGCTGTCCTCCTCAGAACCACCTTCACACTCATGCTTTAGTGAAGAACCCTCCCCAAACACTGCTCCTTAAAGCTGAAGGGTGCAATTTTTTATGTTTTAAAATTATTTGTTTTACTCAGCTACCATATGATGAGGCATATTATATATATATATATATATTATAATATTATTATATATATATGGATTATATAATATATATATAATATTATAGTAATTTAGTAAGATATGATCATCATTAGTAAGCCATTCATATGTTAATTCCCCTGAAAAAAAAAAATGCTGGGGCTCTATGGTGCTATGCAAACAATGCTCTGATTGTTGGCTCAGCACTGAGTGATTTTGGGGCAGAAGAACTATGTTTTTCTGGCCAGTGGAAAACGGGAGGAGTGTATAAAAACTTTTACGTACACTCTAAAAAATGCTGGGTTGTTTTAACCCAACTTTGGTCAAATATGGACTAACCCAACTTTTGGGGTAAAAATGTAATTTAACCCAATGGTTGGGTTAGTCCACATTTGACCCAAAGTTGTTTAACATAGTGTATGATATTTCTGATATGTGAGCCTGGACCACAAAACCAGTCATAAGGTTTAGTTTTATCGAAATTGAGATTTATACATCATCTGAAAGCTGAATAGATAAGCTTTCCGTTGATGTATGGTTTGATAGGATAGGACAAAATTTAGCTGAGATACAACTACTTGAAAATCTGGAATCTGGAATCAAATTAAGTCCTTAGGAATGCATATTACTAATCAAAAATAAAATTTTTATATATTTACGGTAGGAAATGTACTAAATATTTTCATGGAACATGATCTTTATTTAACATCCTAATGATTTTTGGCATAAAAGAAAAATTATTTTGACCCATACAATGTATTTTGGGCTATTGCTACAAATATCCCTGTGCTACATCACATAAATTTCCCTTTCATTCGGTCACTCTCGAGTCACCTCGGAGGACGCGAATGGTAAGTCTCGCTTATAGGGCCAATCTTACTCGAGTGTAACAAACTTAGCCAATGCACTTGGCTAATAAGGCCCGAATTTATAAGTAGGCAGCAGATGCAGCGCATATTCAGCTTTTCTCTTTGGAGCCGAGCTATCACATCGTTCTGCTCCTGACTACTCTACGGAGAGAAGACTGAACGAGATCGGAAGAGCGTCGTGTTGGCAGACGGCGCTTCAGCGGTGGTGGTTTCCCGTGTCGAGTTGGTTGCACACATCAGGCTGCACTACCCCTGTTTGTGTTGCAAATGATCATCGCCCCTGTGCGCCTCAGCACGCTAAAAAAAATTTTCCCCTAAAGAGCAATTCAGGTGGCGTCTTTTTTAAGACGACGTTGCTTTGCAAAATTTGACGTTACGTCTTATAAAGACTGTGGGTCTTGCTATAGACAACTATCCCCGGCGCCTGGAGTTGCCGGTCGTTTAAAACCCCTTGCGCTGGGTGATGGTCACCGATCGCTGGCCAGTTCTCTGCCCTGCTGAAGCACACGCTGAGTGGCTTCCGGGAATGGCTCTCGCCCAGGGCGGGGTATGACCATCTCGGAGTGGCGGGGACCGACTCCGTTACCGGCAAGGGGTCGGAGTGCCCGTGCCAAACCGGCCTGATCTGGGGTGGCCCTTGGTGGCAGCCGGGGGCGTCTTTTTCGAAGCGGTGGGCTGACTGGTCCTTTACTGTCACGGTGATGAATTCCCCCTCCGGGGATCCAGGCGCCGCTGGCACTTCGAAACCATTGGAGCTCGCAAAAAGAGCAGTGACGCCTCCCGGTGTACCACCAGTTTCTTCCAGCTCCCCGACGATCAGATGTCAGTTGCAGCTTCGGAGGGTGAGCCAGAGCTTTCTGGGAAGGAAGATTCGGCTGCGCTGCTCTCCTCCGGGACCATAGCAATGCCTGGATCGGATCCAGAAATAATGGCTATGCTTTCCCGGGCCGCCGTAGTGGTAGGGCTCGAGTGAAGACTTTCACCGTGTCCCGAGCCCTCAAGGTTGTACGATTGGTTCTCGGGGTGGTCTGCGGTGGTTCTCAGCACCCCGCCTCGGTGCCTTTCCTCCCGGAGGTGCATGAGGAACTCAAACAGGCTGTGGACGGCACCTTTTTACTGCCGGAAACGGATTTGCTGGATCCTCCTCCCTCGCCACACTCGATGGTGAGGCAGCTAGGGGGTTACAACGGTTCCCCCGATGGAGCGGTCGGTTGCGATGCAGTTGTGTCCTAATACCGCCTCCAACCGGCAGGGAGAACCGTGCCTCCCCTCCCGGGTCTGTAGGTACTCGACTGGCCAGCGATGCCTATACGACCTGTGGAGAAGCTGCCTCCGCCTTACACGCTACGGCGTGTTTGCAAGTGCACCAGGCCAAGGCACTAAGGGACTTGCTTGAGGGTGGTCACGACCCGGAAGTTCGTAGAGAACTCCGCACCGCGGCGGACCTCGCGTCACGAGCGACGAAGGTTACGGCGCGGGCTCTGGGTCGTGCGATGTCCACTATGGTGGTCGGGGAGTGCCATTTCTGGTTGTGACTGGCTGACATGCGCGAGACGGAAAAGACAAGATTCTTGAATGCCCCCGTGTCCCATGCCGGCTTGTCGGCGACACGGTGGAGAACTTGCCTAGCGGTTCTCCGCTGACCAAAGCAGACTGAGGCCATCAGGTACATCCTGCCGGCTTGCAGCTGCTGCCGTCGCCGAGGGCGGCCCTCTGCCACCGCCACCAAAACAAGATCAGCTATCTCCTGCGGCCTCCAGGAAAGCTGTGCCGTGGAGCCGGTCGCAGGCAGCCGCCCCGCCCGTCCAGGCCCCCGTCAAACTTGGCGGTGAGCGGAAGAGCAAGAGGCCCGGGACGGCCGACCCAGAGCGAGAGGGAACTGCTCTTTGGGGGATAGTGAATGCACCTCTCCCTCCCCCGGAGGAGGGCCGGGCGGAGATTCTTTTCATCTTTTACCACCATTGACCTCTCGGTCGGTGGTACCCAAATTCTCGACAAAGAGCAATCCCTCTATTTCTGGGTCCCCAGAGGGGACGGGGGGTTGTGGACGACCTAGTGCGTATCACACTCACCCTCCTCTCTCGCCAGTGAGCAGCAGTGGGTGGATCGGGAGGATGAACCAACAGACTACCCACGCACCCTTTGCTCTAACGCAGGTCAGTGTTACACACACCATACCCCGCCTCGGACCGGCAAAGAGACACCCAGGCCGGGTCCCTGCGTACTTTCAAGCTGCCCCACTGCGGGTACGCCTGTAGTTCCATTGATGCCCCTTACGTGGTGTCTGGGAGCCTGGCTAGAGCTACCCAGCCCGTCTCGAGGCTCTTCGAACGTCAGGCTCTGCTATGCTATTCAGCGTCCGGCATCCCCCCCCCAAGTCAGTGGCATCCGCTTCACAACAGTGAAGGCAGCCGATGGTCCTGTCTTGCGGGCGGAGGTCGCAGTCCTACTGGTGAAGGATGCGATAGAGCCGGTCCCTCCAGCCGATATGAAGACGGGGTTTTACAGCTCCTCCTTCATTGTACCCAAGAAAGGCGTTGTGTTCCGACCAATTCCTTGGACCTCGTGTCTGGAACCGGGCCCTTCAATTCACCGGTTACTACCATTCAGATGTTATAGCAGGAACGCATCTTCGGTCATCCGTCCCTAGATTGGTTTGCAGCGTGTCGACCGAAGGACGGGGCGTACTTCATGTGTCGACCCTCTGGGGCATATGGCAGGATCCTCTGAAATGCTCCATATGAGATTGCTGCAGCACTGGCTCCATGGCCGAGGTGGGCGTGGCAACGCGGCACCATCCGGGTCCAAGTGACAACGGCCTGCCGCCAAACCTTCACCCCATTGTCAGACCCTTCGTTTCTCCGGGCAGGAGTGCCCTTGGAACAGGTCTCCAGGCATGCTGTAGTTCACACGGATGCCTCAAACACCGGCTGAAGGGCCACATACAACGGGCTTGCAGTGTCAGGGGTTTGGAACGGGGCCCCAACTGCACTGGCTGCCACGAGTTGCTGGCAGTGCACCTTGCCCAGGGCCATCTCAAAGGGCGCTTACGAGGCAATCGTTTCCCAGTCCGCAATGGACAACACAGCGACCAATTGCGTACGACTCCAAGCCCGACAAGGTGGGTCTGCCTCCGTCTCTTATCGCAACTTCACGGCGCGCTGCTATACGCAACTCGCTCCTCCTCTGGAGTCAGAAGCATCTGTGGTCGCTTCATGCTGTTCACATTCCTGAGGCTGCTCAACCGGGCAACCGACGAGCTGTCTCGAGCTGCGCTCCCGGGAGAATGGCGACTCTATCCCCAGACGGTCCAGCTGGTTTGGGGGCGTTTCAGAGCCGCTCAGGTAGACCTGTTTTCCTCTCCAGAAACCTCCCACTGCCAGTTGTTCTACTCCCTGACAGAGGGAACACTCAGCACAGACGCACTAGCACACAGCTGGCCGCAGGGCCTTCGCAAGTATGCATTTCCCCCTGTGAGCCTTCTCGCACAGACACTGTGAAAAGTCAGGGAGGACGAGGAGCAGGTCCTGCTTGTGGCCCCCTATTTGGCCGTCCGGCCTGTGTTCCCAGCAGTTGTCTGTCAATGGCTCCTTCGCTCAAGCCCCCTCAATCCTTGGCCGATTCCTCTGATGAAGGATTTACTGACTCAGAGACGGGGCACCCTTTGTCACCCGCTTCCAGACCTCTGAAAACTTCATGTCCGGTCCCTGGACTGGATGCAGAGGTTCTGAGTGGCCTACCCCACGAGGTAGTTGACACCATCACTTCAGCGCAAGAGCTTACGCTTTGAAGTGGAACCTGTTTGTTGAGTGGTTTTCTTCTCGCCGAGAAGACCCCCGAAGTTGCCCGATCGGAGTTGTGCTGTCCTTTTGATGGTTGGAGCGAAGGCTGTCTCCCTCCGCCCTTAAAGTTCATGTCGCCGCGATTGCTGTTAACCACGACCCCGTAGAAGGGAGGTAGGGCCTCATGACCTGGTCGTCAGGTTCCTTAATGGGGCGAGAAGGTTAAATCCTCCACGGCCACCCTCTATTCCCTCGTGGGACCTGACTCTGGTGTTCACGGCACTACAGCAGGGCCCATTTTGAGCCTTTGCAGACGGTTGAGCTGGAGTTCCTTTTGATGAAGACTTTGCTCCGGCTGGCATTGGCCTCCATCAATATGGTAGGGGACCTGCATGCATTTTCGGTCAACGAGTCGTGCCTAGAGTTCGGGCCGGCTGATTCCAGGTAACCCTGAGGCCCCGGCCCGGTTACGTGCCCAAGGTTCCCGCTACTCCTTGCAGGGATCAGGTGGTGAACCTCCAAGCGCTGCCCTCGTAGGAGGCAGACCCAGCCCTAGCTTTGATCTGTTCCATCCGAGCCTTGAGATGGTACGTGGACCAGACACAAATCTTCAGGACCTCAGATCAGCTCTTTGCCTGTTACGGAGGCCGGCAGAAAGGGAATGCCATCTCAAAGCAGAGGATGGCCCACTGGATAGTGGATGGCATCACCCTGGTTTATCAGGCACATGGTGTGCCCTGCCCATTCTGGTTGCGAGCTCACTCTACTAGAAGTGTTTTATCCTCCTGGGCGCTGGCTCGTGGCATCTTGCTGGCGGATATCTGTAGGGCTGCGGGACGTTACACGTCTAACACGTTCGCTAGATTCTATAGCTTCCGTGTGGAGCCGGTATCCTCCTGTGTTTTCACCTCAAACGCGTAGAAGCACTGAGAGGCCCCGGCTTAGGGTCGGCTTGCAAAACCACTCCAGAAAGTCCATATAGTAGACCCTGTTGAGTTCCTCCGTGCCCTCGGCAGCCAGACGTGGCGGAACGTCCGGCGCCAGGTCCTCACTCGATGAATCCGTGAGAACCGTTAGAGGGCTGGGTTCCATTTGTAGAGACTTAAGTGGATCCCATATGTGTAAAGTCCCCGGTATAGCCTCAGAGCCCGTGTTTCACCGGCAGACTTCCAAGAGGGTTCAATCACCTCCATACTTCCATATGCACCTAAGGGATGTCCAAATGTGTATTGCTTCCGAAACCTCCTTAGGGAAGGTTGGAGCTTCCGTAACGTCCCTATTCCAAGTAGAACAGGTGCGTTTCCCCAGTGTTATCCAGTCTAATCCGTGGGTAGTGCCATAGTAGCAGTAGCTGGTCCTCTTGTTGCAAGCCCTGGCCTACACCAAAAAGGGGCGCAGGAGGCTCGCACAGGACACTGGAATGGGCTGCATCTATGGCGTTTTGGTAGGGATCCCAATTCGTTGGTCATGACGTGACTCGGTGTGACCGACTGAAAGGGAACGTCTCGTTACGTATGTAACCCTCTTTCCCTAAAGGAGGGAACGGAGACGTCACGTCCCGTCGCCACAGCTCCTGTACCACCGCTGAGCGGCCGGGTCATCGGCTCGGCTCCTCAGCGAAAAGCTGAATATGCGCTGCATCTGCTGCCTACTTATACTCACGCTGTGATCAGCAGCAGCTGGATGCAATAATTGCATGCCAATCTGCATTGGCTTGTTTAGTTTAAACTCGAAGTAGATTGGTCCCTCTAAGCTAGATCCCAATTCGTCGGTCATCCGACGTGACATCTCCAGTTCCCTCCTTCAGGGAACGAGGGTTACATACGTAACCAAGACGTTCTTTTAAGTTAATTCAACTTTTCAAATCTGAGGGACGACCTAAGCTTCTGTGGATTTATTGGAAAGCAAGGTGTACTGTGGTTTTGCGTTTCAAAATCTTAGTGGATGCGGTTGGTAACCCAGATATTGTTTGTCTTTCATAAATACTGCATTTGAACATCCTCATTTGACATACTGCTTTTTGCACAGGGTAAGGTGCTTGGGCAAGATGACCAACAAGATTTTTCTCTTGACCATAGATGGCACAAAATCTAATCTCAACATTTTGATAAATGGCTATGCTATTTTTAATTTTGCCATTTCCTTTGAATAGCAACATTTGCAAGCTTTAGTCAGTCAAAACAGCTTTGAGCTTAACTGATCTAATTTTGTGTCTCTGAAAAACAGTGATCTATGACACTATATGACACTTTTTTATGTCTGTTTTTTTTTATGAGGAATCTGTGGACACATCAGTGCTTTTAGATTTGTGGAGTAAAAATTACAGTTTGTATTTTGAAGTAAAAAGACTAAATTTACGGTGGGAGTGAAGTGCAAAACAAATCACAATTCTGAAAACAAAATAAATTGCAAACGCAAATGCAAGTCTAAAAACAATAAAATTCCGAACGCACATCAACATTCAAAACATTCTAACAATCAGAAAAAACAAAAAACCCGAAAACAAATGAACAAGTCAGAAAACACAACGACAAATCCGACAAACCGGAAGAGGTAGGTATAGTTTGAGACAGCGCCATTGGTTTGGGATTACTCACCGCTGACTGGACGAGACATCTGTCAATCAACGTATACAGGGAAGAACCAGCCGAAGAACAGCAGAGTCCTGGTAGAAAGTTCGGAGATGGTATTAAAGTAGCTCAGTTTAAATGTATTGTATGAATTGCCCTTACTATGGAATAAAAAAAAAAACGGGTTGTCTATTTACATTTAGTTAAAAGTGGCGTTTTGACGCGATGGACTCGGGTTCGATCCCGCCTTTTGCCGAACTTTTTTTTTTTTTTTTTACATTTTTTAAAGAATTTATTTTGTTGACTAATGTTCCCAGAAAATTTTCAGGCCGATGGTCTTCCCTGAAGGTCTTACTTCTTGCCAGAAGCACCAACAAAAGCTTTCCTGGTGCCTCTAACTTTCTTCATTCTGTTCTTGCGTTCCTTGCGCTGTTTTCTAGATGTCTTTTTCTTCTCATAAAGGCCATGCCTTTGTAGCCTGTATTTGGGCTCATTCTTCTTGGCATAGTCCAACGAGCCGTAGATCATGCCAAACCCTGTTGTCTTGCCACCGCCAAACTGAGTTTTGAAGCCGAAGACGAACACCACATCTGTGGTGGTTTTGTACATTTTTGCAAGCTTCTCCCTGATCTCTGTCTTGGGGACTGTTGCTTTGCCTGGATGCAGGATATCGACAACCATTTGCCATTTGAAGCAGCCGGTTTGTCATGAACTTTCTGGTCCTGACTGTGACGGTCTCGTTCATCTTGGCGTCTGCTCGCTGAGGGACGAGGAAAAAGGTTGCCGAACTTTTTTTCCCTCCCTTTTCAAATCTCGTATTAGCAATGGATTCTATTTACACTAAGTTAAAATAGCAGTATTTTTTAGCAATATTCTATTTACACTAAGTGCAAATACCTATTTACACTATGTTAAAATAGCAGGATTTCTACTATGAAGTATACTACTTGTTGCAAATAGTGGCAATTATCTGCACTTCAGTATTGTAGTACATTATAAAACAGTATGCAATAATAAGGTATTGAGTGTAAATTATAATTTTAATTATTAAATGGATGCCACCTTATTGGAACAATAAAACCTACCCTAACCCTACCCGATACTTAATTTTCAACTTTTTGATTATTTCCTCAATTTTTATTGAAAATAAATGCCTTTAAGATATGATACGAGATTTGAAAAGGGAGGCGAAAAAAACTTGGCAAACGGCAAGATCTGAACCGGTCGTCGTGTCAAAAGACACGACACACGCATCCATCTGTGCCACTGGGCTGATGTTTTTACAGTTAACCGCCCCGCTTTTACTAAATAATCCAAATATACATCATCCGTGTATGTAAGGGGCAATGGCATACAATACATTTAAACTGAGCTACTTTAATACCATCTCCGAACTTTCTACCGGGACTCTGCTGTTCTACAAATGTATTGTATGAATTGCCCTTACTATGGAATAAAAAATACGGAGTGTATATTTACATTTAGTTAAAACTGCTATTTTCACTTAGTGTAAATAGAATCCATTGCTAATACGAGATTTGAAAAGGGAGGGAAAAAAAGTTCGGCAACCTTTTCCCTCGTCCCTCAGCGAGCAGACGCCAAGATGAACGAGACCGTCACAGTCAGGACCAGAAAGTTCATGACAAACCGGCTGCTTCAAATGGCAAATGGTTGTCGATATCCTGCATCCAGGCAAAGCAACAGTCCCCAAGACAGAGATCAGGGAGAAGTTTGCAAAAATGTACAAAACCACCACAGATGTGGTGTTCGTCTTCGGCTTCAAAACTCAGTTTGGCGGTGGCAAGACAACAGGGTTTGGCATGATCTACGGCTCGTTGGACTATGCCAAGAAGAATGAGCCCAAATACAGGCTACAAAGGCATGGACTTTATGAGAAGAAAAAGACATCTAGAAAACAGCGCAAGGAACGCAAGAACAGAATGAAGAAAGTTAGAGGCACCAGGAAAGCTTCTGTTGGTGCTTCTGGCAAGAAGTAAGACCTTCAGGGAAGACCATCGGCCTGAAAATTTTTTGTCACCTTGCTGTCCTCAATATAAATTCTTAAAAATGTAAAAAAAAAAAAAATCGGCAAAAGGCGGGATCGAACCCGAGTCCATCGCGTCAAAACGCCACTTTTAACTAAATGTAAATACCCACAACCTCTCCGTATTTTTTTTATTCCATAGTAAGGGCAATTAATACAATACATTAAACTGAGCTACTTTACGACCATCTCTGAACTTTCTACCACGACCCTGCTGTTCTTCGGCTGGTTCTTCTCTGTATAAGTTGATTGACAGATGTCTCGTCCAGTCAGCGGTGAGTAATCCCAAACCAATGGTGCTGTCTCAAACTATACCTACCTCTTCCGGTTTGTCTGATTTGTCGTTGTGTTTTCTGACTTGTTATTTTGTTTTCGAATTTGTCATTGTGTTTTCTGACTTGTTATAATGTTTTCTGAATTGTTGTTGTGTTTTCTGAATTGTTATTTTGTTTTTTAGACTTGCATTTGCGTTTGTAATTTGTTATTTTGTTTTCAGAATTGTGATTTGTTCTGCACTTCTCGCACCGTATAAATTAGGTCCTTGGTGTAAAATGATTTAGTATTTTACATTAATGCGAATTTAATATAGATATTAGAATTATATCAGAAGTCATTCATAAGTTCTGCTAGTAAATCCCCATTAGTAAGATGGCCTCTGTGAGTAATTTAATATTTTATTCAATAACAACTAAATTAGCAAATGTTTCTATTTATTTACTATAATAACACATTGGCTGATGCATCATCATCCTACACATGCTAAACATAGAAACACAGAAAGTGATTATTTTTCTAGCTGTGTTTGGTGAATTACATATTTTGCCTAGTTTACCTAACCTAAGAGAGAGAGAGAGAGAGAGAGAGAGAGAGATGAAAGTTGCATTGATGCTAAATTACACTTTTTAAATGCATCAAGAACTTTTCATTTATGAAGAACCTAAACTTAAGAATCTTATACAGTGTAAAATGGTTCTTGATATGAAAAGTTTTTTTTGCAATTAACAGTTTGTAAGAAGCTTTATTTTTATGAAATTATGTTTAACCATAGATTTACAGTGCTGTCTGGTCAAAGTGTTGGTTGAGCAACCTCAATGTAGGGTACCAGGGGTGTCATGCACTTATTATTTTTGAGGGGGCACAAGGTATTCATATTTTTAATACAAATGACTTTGTATTTACCGTGAATTTAATAAAAAAAAACATTGTAAGTTACTAATTATAACACTTTCATTGTACAGAAAGAGAGTAAAGAACATTATCATTGGCTTCAGTTTAGCCAGAGTTCAAACACTCTCAAAAACTCCTATCATAATCACTGAAACTGTTTACACTGTGAAATGCATATCTTACTTACATCGTTTGCACATCTGCACTTCGTTGTTTCTGATGAGAGAATTAATTCGCCAGAGAGCAGAATTCAGTCAGCGACGCGCACAGTGAACAAAACACTGCATTTCGTTGATGACTCATCTGAACGCCTCTGATTGGCCATTGCATTCATAAACTCAACAGACTCATGTGTGATTGGTTATAATGCGCAGCGCTGTAAAACGCGCCTGTCTCTGGCTCAGCGCCAGCCAGTGAAAGCAGATTTGAATTTAGAAGCTAGTGATGTCCCGCACATCACACCCGTGTTATTGTATCACTTATGAAAAAATATTATTCGGCTATTTTTGTCTTTTGGAAGCTGAATTTCAAATCCACTTGGCTCGAAAATCTGAGGGGGCCTGTGCAACAGGGTGTAGGGTACAACGGGGCTAAAGGCGCCCCGTGGTAAAAGGTGCCTTTGATATAATTTTCATCTAAACCACTAGATGGCACAAAAACGTGGCGTAGCACTTTCCAAAACATCCGCTTTTCAAGATGCACCTGTATATTTGTCTGATCTTTGACGCGATCGCGCGCAGCAGTGCAAAGTTGATTCTGTGCTTATTTGATCTAATATTTTATGTTTTTAAAAATTTTGTAGATTTAAGTAGCAAATGAGAATCGCTAAAATTAATGCATATATTTTGAGACAAAGGTATTCTTTATGATTTTCAGTTTTGTTTAAGATAATTAAAGCAACAATTTTTAAATAACACAAGAATATGTAAAAATATGGTATTTGGGGTTAAAAGTGCCCCTACTGTTGGGGCTAAAGGCGCACAGTAATTAACATGATAATTAATAGATGGCTGACTTTTCCATTTGTTGACATGACATGGTTAGATTCAAGTGGTAAATATCATATATTATGTTGGGTGTCCATATTAGAGATAATCACCATGTTTAGAATGAAACCATCATATTTAAAAACATGATATTAATCATATCATATAATAAAATATAATTTGCTGTTACTACTGTAAATATATATTCAATTATTATTGGACCTCCTTCAATATTTCAGAATCTTTACTTATTAAAACGATTTTGTTTCTGTATTTTAAAATATATTTTTATATTAACATATTTTAATGACAGCATATTTATTGAACAAAAATTGATTCTTTTATTTTTCAAAATAAGCAGAAAATAGTACAAACTTTGCTAAAGTGATTGTTTTGAACAAGTATTAACTTAGACAATATTTAAAAAAAACAAACATTATTTTAGCTGAAGTATTTGTATAAATACCGTGTGCTTTTTATCCCAT